>JBBPLE010000484.1:15239-25735 GCA_038089675.1 Boletales sp. KT-2023b | reverse complement strand
GGTATCTGCTTTGCTCCAAATACTGCTTATGCTTCAAAACTCAGCAAAGCAGATACCCATTTATTTCAACATGTTTTCAATACAAAAATGCTGAATTTCTAATATAATTATGTTCCATTTTTGCCAGCAACATAATGGTGAAATAATTAAGACTTTCTAATTATTTTCTTCACAATTTGTTCAATGATAACAAAGTTTCCTGCACCCAGTGTTAGTAGTCTTTGGATCTGGTGGCTAAACCATGTACCATTCTCCCATAGACTCAGCATCCTACTCAAGCCTCCATGCCATATCTAAAAGATTCAAGGTTCATTGAGTCATCCTGTGGCCTTCTCTACAGCTGCAACTTGATATTCAATCTGTACCATTATCCTCATATAGGGTTCTCTCGTACTCTGGTATGTGGCGTCGTTACTTCCCCTTCGCAGTGTTCAGTATATGTAGCGGAACCCCGGGGATCTAGTGCCGTGCGTGCCATGAGTTGTCGCCATTGACATTGACATCTCGCTTTCGCACTCATGCTCCCTCACCGTGACGTGCATCTGCCATTTAGGCATTTTCAAAACGCGTGACCACCCAATGCACCGCGCCGTCGCCGCCATGGGCAAACGCTGCGTTCGCTTGGCCCCAGCATGGCAGTGAATACATGTAAATGTTAGCCTAACCTCGCCTTGCATTCCCCACAGCGTTCATGACCACTCACACCGCACCGTCATCCTCGCACGCCGTCCGAAAACTCGTATTTTACAGCATCACCGCGACCAGCACGTTTCACAAGACGCTCGAAGCTAAGTTGGATGAACAGGCGCGCGAGTATAACATCAAGCCGCTCGAGCTGGACCTCAAGTCCCAGGACAAGCTCGCACTATGGAAAGAAGATCATGTGAAATACTTAGCAGAGGAACAAATGAAACTCGTGCAAGCGTACCGCGAACGACCGGGTACCGAACTTAAGGCGAAAACTGTTACGTCTGGTTATACTGAAAGGGAACCACCAGGAGACATCCAACTAGCATGCACTTGGAATTGCAAGAGGTCAGGACTCCGAGACGTGCTCGACAGGCAGCGGCGTAAATTGAATGTCCTTGCGGCACGTACGTTTGTTTTTACGCCCTCTCGCGCGATAGTCCCCGATCGCAAAACCTCCACCTTGTTTAACCTTTTGTTGACTACGAGGTCTGTCCTACCTAGAACATGTATACGTGTACCATATGCTTGCTGATATACGAGCATGAGGTGTTCAATGAAAGTTGTCTACACAACCTCCCAACAAAGGCAACGCTCCTGAAAAAGAACACGTCGACGATGGGTGGTTTATGAACACTCCACGCAAGGAACCACCGTATCATAGTGCCGAACTGGAATATTTCCGGGAAATCGGAGAATGGTGGAAAGCACGCAAAGACTTTATCCTCACCATAGGGTGCTCACTATCTGTCCCAAGCGACCGGCCCCCCTCATTTTCCCCCTCTTCGCCCCTCTTGCGATTCTCTGCGAAAACGTTGCTTTCAGTTCCGCCATTGGTAATCAGCTTGTCTCAAGACTCTGGATCCCGGTTGTTAGGAGCTACTCCCTCACTATGTTTCGCCTTCAGATTTAGTACGCCCGTTGACATTCGTACGACATTCCGAGTTTACTACGGTTTCCTCCAGTCTATGCAGTACCACGTTGACTGGAGTCTTACGACCACCTACAGACGTGCTCTAATAGTGGTGCCCCTTGCTCTCAAATTGCATGAGTAGCATCAATATTCTCGTTTTGAGTGCTCCGTAGGTGATGCTACTTACGCCAGCTTTGAGAACTTGCCCGCAAACTTTACCCAACATTTCCGACACCAATGACACTATACGGATAGCCGTCGCCGAGGCGAAAGCTCTCAACAGAAAAATTACCGATGAAACTGTGCGCCTCTTCGATGGTGCGGCTGGGTTATAGGCGAATGCACATCAGAAGACTGTTCGGTGGCATTTTTCAGGTGTGTGACTTGACGAAGTCGTCACGCTGGAAGTTGATTGAAGAGGAAGCTAGGAACGTAGGCGAGTCGTTTAAATACTTATAAGCAGAAAGTCCATGACTGCGGTAATGTACTTAGCGAAAGTAACATAGCAAGAAGACAGGCCAGCGGAAAGTTCCTACTACTAAGCGGGCACTACGATGGTGGCCGACATCTGGCTGGACACTGGCATGTTCAGTCTGTTAAATCTGCGGGCCAAAGCCATCAAGTCTTTAGGATCATAGAGAGGGAATTCTGTGCAATGACGTCATCCTCAGAGTCAGTGACGGAGATGTTGAACTCGCACCAAAGTTACCTAAACAGAGGCACCTACAAACAGGGACTTTCCAATCAATCCAAAACGTAGTCCCGGTGTCGGTGCAACCCACAAGGCTGCCACGATATCTATCCATCTTAGACACAAACGTTTGAGGGCCTACTAAATCAGCGGGCACTCCCGGGTAGCGAAGAAATCTGATCAAGGCATTGCGAACTTCGATCGCCCAGCATTATAACTGTGTGACGCTCCCAATGGCCTTCGCATGACTATCTGTGCGAACAAGGATCCAAACAAGAATCTATAAGGTGATGTAAAATATAAAGCTTGGAACTACTGCATATATCATTGCACGTTACCCGGGTATTGGTCGCTCAGCGATGTTTCGTATGGCTACCACTCACCTTGTCCATACCGCTCCCTGAAACCTACTCGAGATAGTGAAAACGCCGCACTCGGATCGATCCGCTCGCCAAGGAGACATTCAAGACCGATCGAGATTCAACCGATGTATATCAGTTTGGACCGGAGGACTAGAATTCGAGCCTGAGATAAGTAGTACGTATTGTGAGAATATGAACTCGAAAATGCACATTATTTTCATTCATTCACCTCCAAGGAAAATTTCCGATGAGAGGAGATATGCACGATACGTAGATAACATCGCGTATCAGGGGGCGAGTAAGGCCCAAGATCGGATTATCCGATTCGGATGTGGGGACCAGGGAGAGGGGGGATTAGAACGGGAGGGTAGCCGCGTGTGGGGCTGGCTGGACGCCATTTCATGGGGCCGACCTATCAGGGTTTGGGTGGCTTGTGAAGCCGGTTGAGGTCCATTCAAGCTTGAGGTGATTGGGAGGAGGACGACCTAGTGGAGGCCATTGCGTCGCACCGATCTGATGCGCATGGTAGCTGGATAGCGTTACGACGTGTATCATGGCTCTATATCAAGGCTCCTAGAAGTAATGATCAAGCAACAAGTGGTGTTCGAAAATCGGGTCGAATGCTCAGCGTAGTGTAAGGTGGTGCCTGTAGCGCGCGGCCCGCTCCCAGAGAGTGAATCAAGGTTGAATTGAAAAGTCCGCAATGCCCGGGGAAACCTCTATAATTTTTGTGTTGGTAGGCGGCCAACAACACCATGAAGTACTATTGCATGGATTTGAACGCGGAGTAGTACGATCGAACACGAACGCGTTGACTCCATCATATAAGTATAAGGAAAGTCCACAAAAGGAGAGTCTGTGTTGTTCTACACAAAACCAGCTTGAAATTGATCGACTACCCGAACCAGTAGCCTTATGCCAGGGTCTTATATTCTAGGTGAGACGGAAATTCCTCGACACTTTAACTCATACTAACCACGGAACCGCTGAGTAATAAAGATAAGAGGTAAGCGAAGAAGTCCTCAAGCGATTCATATCAATATGACATGTTCGGCATCAACTTGCCACTCCAACCGACATTCATGTGGAACTTCCACGCAGAACCTCCCCTTTGCGCCTTGCGCCCACTCCTCCCAGATTGTAAGCCGAATAATGAGCATCACCTTATCGATCCGAATAATCGCTTTAATGGAATATTTGGTTCGATATAAAAAAGATGCAGTTCCCCGTTGTTTCGCCCAAGGACTATCCTGCTGTGAACGTCCATTGTCTCCCATAGGTAGCCTCGTTATACAGCCCCAGATTCAGCACGATGTCACAGTCAGAAGTAGGCATCTCTTCCGAGTCATCCTCATTCGGGTGAGTTCTAGTTGATGCGTCTCGTTTAGTCGCCCGAGGATCTTCATGAACTGCGAAAAGCCATTGCAAAGATCAAATCCATTTGCGACGAAAGTGAAGGCAGATCCCAGTTCTTTCCCTATGGTATTCAACATTTCCCTTGGTGGTGTGCCGAACGCTAACGTGCCGTATCTACCGTTTTCCTATAGGTGGAAGTGGTTACAAAGCCAGCGTTACCCACTACTTTGACAGTAGCACAGAGATATCAGCTTGCGCTGTCCAGCCCGGATCAGTAAGCGATTTACAATCGATTGTAAGTACAGATCATTACGAAGGGCGGGGCATCTAACACGTGATATACTAGGTCAAGGTCGTCGCAGAGACCCGTGTTCCCTTTGGGGCGAGTCTCGCTCCCTTTTCTTCAAAGTCACAACTCACATGACTGTTCTCATTTAATTGTAGGTCAAAGGCGGTGGTCACTCCACGAACCCTGGGTTTAGCTCTACAAAGGGCGTTCAAATTTACCTCATTCGGTTCAACAAGATCACCGTCCGTCCGGAGGAGAAACTTGTCAGTGTTGGTGCTGGCTGTCTCTTTGAAGAGTTATACCGCGCGTTGGCTCCTCACAAACTCAATATCGTCGGTGGCTCCGGTCTCGCAGGAGTTGGCGTGACAGGTTGGATGCTCGGCGGTGGCTATTCGGCCAAGACCAGTCAGTACAGTTTGGGCGTCGACAACATCGAGAGCGCCAAGATCGTTCTCCCGGATGGGAGTTTGAAGGAGGTGAGCGCAACGGAAAATGAGGACTTGTTTTTCGCCATCAAGGTATGAAACTATTGTTTTTGTTTGCTGGATGGCCTTTGTTGAGTCTGTCAGGGCGGAGGCAATAATTTTGGTATCATTACCGAGTTCACGCTCAAAGCGCATGACCAGGGGAGATACTACGTACGTCGATCACCTATGCTCCTGTGTGGATGTTTTCCCATGTGTGCACATAGGATTTCCAACTCACTTATGAAGAAAAACATTACAACGCAGTCAAACTCGCACTCGCTCACTTTGTCGAAAGGACCGACAACAGAGCCAATCTGGAAGCTGCATTCAGATACCACAACAATCCCGAGGGGATCCAGGTCCGTTCTAGTCATCCGGGTTGTCCGGTTTTTTGACCACGCGTTCTGCAGAAACAACTGACCGTACATTGCGTCTACGACGGCACTTTCCCTGCCGAGGACCCTTTCAAGGAGTTGAGAGAGATCGAACATACGCTTGACAACTACGGTGATGATTTGCCCCCTCTTGGAACGTGCCCTTCCGATACCCAGGCTAATGCACCTCCGGCGGCGTCGACGACCTCCTTCTACGTGGCCGACGCGCGCCGTTCGTGGGACAATGAGACGTACGATCTGAGTGAACTCCCAGAATATCTGACGCACCCCGAGCTCCAAGGGGACGCTGCTCAGCACAGCTTGAGTATGTTGAAGAGGTACGCCGCATATGCTCATTAGTGCACTTCGTTTGTCAATCCCACGTTCACAGCGGACAACTCCACTCGATCACCCAATTGGTCGGCGACGGGTCGCTCATCCAGCCAATATCCTCATGGGACAAACCGCCCACACGGCCCATGTCCGGCATAAGCCAATTTCCACGGTGCGTTCCCCCCCCCCCCCTTCCTTCGCGTGCTGGGACTCATGGCCCGCAGCGGTCGTTGGGGTAACGTCATGGTCGACAAGTTCACGCTCGACGTCATTTCCGAGATCGAAGCCCAATCTGCCGTAAGCGTCCGTCCCTCCCCCACCACCGACGCCCGCTCACGTCCCCCCGCCACATAGGAAGCAGCCAAGGACATCCTCACCCACGGCGGTCGCCGTGCCGTGATCAGCTTCTGGCCTTTCACCGCCGCCATGTTCGACCGCGCTACCCCGTCCGCGTGGCCGCACCACCGCGGCGCGCCGAACTGCCCCATCATCGTGTACTTCACCTGGGAGAACAAGGCGAACGACGCGTTTTGGGTGGAGAGCATGCAGGGGACGCTCAAGCGGCTGCGCGAGGCGGTGCACGGGTTACGGCCCAACGCCGCGAGCCTGCCTTATTTCATCAGCACGTCGTTGGCCGAGGCGACGACCGTGAAGGCGTTGTATCGGGGACACTTGCCGAGGTTGAGCGTGTTGAAGGAAAGGTATGATCCCAAGCGCGTGATGGATCTCTGCGGTGGGTTCAAGATCCCTCTGCCGGTGCCCGGTGAGAGCGTCAGCGAGGCGTAGGGCGACACCAGTGTAGCGAAGGAACGACCGAGAGAAATTGTCTGAAATGTATACTTGCCTTGTACTCTATCCGTGAATTCGAGCGCTGCGTGCCAACATCAACGATCTACATGACACGAGCAGTTCAATAATCAATGCGCCGACCGACATTACAACACGACCCAGAGGACTATAGGCATTCGTATATAAAGCACAAATAGCGATCCGTAGAATGCAACTAAAAAGATAGAGTAACTTGCGAGTATCCAGCGTGAATAACAAGAGCTGAGAGGCGATGCGCGGACACGTCGGTAGGCTGCACGGGGAAATGCGTGAGAGGAAAAATGGATAAACATATGCTCAAAAAGGTCGATGTAGGAAAAAGGACGCTAGCAATCGTGTTGTCAGGATATCAATGAAGGAGAGCGAGAGAAAAGAGCATAATACGTTAATGAAATATCGTGAAAAACGAAACGCGACTTAATACTGCCCGGCAAGCGGCACAGACGGCGGCGGCGGGGACCTGACCCCATGCACCGGCGTCGGCGACACAATCTGCATGCCCATCCCACGTCCATCGTACCCCAACCCGCCATCGATGTCAAACGGCGAAAACGGGCGCATGTCGAGTAGGGGATTCGACCTTGGCATCCTCCGCGACGACGACGAGTGTGCCAACGCGCCTGTGCTCGACACGCCCGCGTTCGCGCTCGGACCTGCATCACCCAAAGGATCGTAATACCGGCGATCAAATATATCCACTTCTTGGGTCTCCTGGATGTACTCGGCGGGCGGTCTGGGCAAGAGTGGCGGCGGCGACGGCGTCTCGGCCCGGGGTACCGCTGTGGCATAGGGGTGGCGCGGGGCTGGTGTGGGCTCGGGCGCAAGCTGGGACATAGAGAACGCGTCGGGTACATGGCCATTCGCCTGCCCCCGCTCCTCCGCCGCATACTTTGCGCGCAACTGGGCCTTTTCCTCGGCCGCCGTCAGCGGCTTGAAGCCGTTCAGCATCGGCGGAACGGGCGGGGCGCGCGGTGGCGTTGGCGCTTGGGAGGGAACCGGGCTGTCGAGGTTCATTCGCTGCTGCTGTGGTCGTGATTGTTGTTGTTGCAACAGTTGCTGCTCTTGCTGCTGCTGCTGCAATACCAGCGCCACCCTCTCCTGCTCATCGAGCCGCCGTTTCAAAATCTCCTTTTCCGACAATCCCGCGTTCTCCTCCGGGATCGGCAGCCCCGCATACGCAGGCACTTCGGCCGTATAGGTTGGGGAATCCTGTATCGGTACCGGTGTCTGTGTCTGTGCCTGGGAAGCCAGCGCAGCCGCATCCTGTGCTTCGAACTGCCTCCTCAACCGCTCTTTTTCGTTCAGATACGACGGCCGCCCACCACTCCCTCCCACATCAAACGGCGGCGGCATATCCGACCCACCTGCCTCACCCGGTTCGTCCTCCTGCGGGTACAGCACGTCGTACGACACCGGCGCGCTCGACGAGCCCTCCCTCGACGAAAAATGGGTGTATTGGTTCCGGTCGACGGCGAGCTTGGCTTCATGGTAACGTTTCAGCGCTGCCTTTTCTTCTTCGGCAGAGGGGTAGAACGGCATGCGGGGCACCGAAGAGGGCGGCGAGGGCGGGGTGCCACGGCTGTCTGGTACGCCAGAGTTGGGACTGTTGTTGGTCTTGGAGGACATGGACGAGACGGCCTGTTGGTACAAGGCTTCGCCTGTGGAGACGGCTGGACCAACGGCGGCGCCAGAGGAAATCGGCTTGTCGCGGGGTGGGGGCGAGTTGGCATCGGAGCTGGTGCGGCTATGCAGAGATGGGGAGGAAACGCCATATGCCTGGGTACGTTTGGCAGTTTTCTGCGCCTCTTCGTACAAGCGCTCCTTTTCGTTGTGCGCTGACGGCCATCTGGTCTTCTTGGATGGGGCGGGGGCAGAACTGCTACTCGTCGGGACCTAATCCACTATCAGCGAACATGAAAGACCAAACGAGCGATAAGAAAAACACACATCATTCGCTGCAGGGTCGTTCGCCATCGCAGCAGCCCCTTGTACTACTTTCACTCGCTCGACGGCTTTCTCGTACAACATCTGCTTCTCGTTGGCAGCGGTCGGCCACGGCTTTTGCCCAGCGCGCGTCGGCGTCGTCGGTCGTCCCGCTCGAATGATTTGAGGCGTAATCCCATCCTCGGCGTCCTTTTCGCTAATGTTCGTGATCGTCAACCGGTTCTGCGGATGCGCGTTCGCGCTCCCTCGTCTTCGACCACCTACCGTGCGCGGCTCCGCAACGCTCTGGGAACCGTCTGCACCTCCCAACACACCATCTTCTTGAATACCGCCCAGTCCACCTCGGGAACCGGGTCGGGTCGAGGAACCAAATCCTGGATGATCGACCGTTCCCGCCACGCGGGCACCAGATCCGGTTGCAAGACCAAGTTCGCTCCCGTCCAAGTTGGCAGACCCATTAAGGCCCGTCGGTGCGGTGTTGTACTGCTTGGGCTGCACAACATGGGAGCGCGAGTTGACACCAAATTCGTTCACGCTAGAGAGACGGTTGATTGGGTTTTGGAGGTAAGAATCGGCCGTCACAGGTCGAATAATGGGCGTCGTGATAGGTACGGTTGCAGCCGGGCTCGATGGCGAGGTGACACATAAACTGGGTGCATAGCCGATGCGCCTGCAAACTCAATCAGCGCAAAACGTCAAGAACGGCAACGTAAACAATGTACCTAACCGCTTCTTCCGATACGTTCCTACACATCCGATCAGCTTGATCCTCGGAAAAACGTGACCGGTCTTGCTTACCGGGGCCAATTTGACACAATGACAGGCAGCTCCATCGTCACGCTCTGCATTGACCCAATCCATGCCCTGACGACAATCACGTACGTGATATCGATATGTCGCGCCGCGTTCAACGTCGTCGTCGTATGGGTGTTGGGGATGAGACACCCCAGCTCAGCCTTGTGTTGGGTACCGTTATAGAGTGTCACGCTCAGCGGAACTTTTTGCTCGCCAATGTTAGCGACCTTGACTTGAGGGCCGCTTCGTTTCGATGATGCTTGGGGGCTTGCGCGGAAGATGGTCGTTTCCTTCAGGGTGAATTCGAACCCACGGAGTGTGACAGGGTGGATGGCGTCGGATTTGAGAATGGCCATGATATAGACGCGATCGCCAGGTCCATAACAGGTCCGCCCGCGCTCGACTGTGAGGTGGACGCCGTCTTGGTGTACGGAACGTGATTCGGGTTGGGAGTAGACGGGCCAGGTAGAGTGTAGTTCATGTTTGTCGATGATGATCGTCGTAGCTTGTGATATCACGGCCGTTTTCCGGCGGCGAAAGAAACTCCTGGTAGGAATTAGAAACAAGGGGCATATTTTTGGGAAGAGGACTCACTTTTGGCCAAGCGTACATACCGTCGCCACAAGCTCGTATCGAATGCCAGCTACAGAAACAATCTCAGTGCCATGGCGGAGAGACCACAGGGTAATGTGACGTACCGCCCCTCTCCAACGCAATGCTAGGCGGTATAGACTCAGGAATGCGAATCAAAAATGGGAGATCCTGCTATCAACCCGTCTTCATTAATCACATAGCCAAGGGGCAATACATGATGACGCACAGACTGGAGCACCGAGTAGTCTTCGCTTGATTGCCACAATGAAATGGGGCTGGGGCCGACATGATCAAAGTAGGAGTTGGCTTGACCGCCGCCCGGGAGGGTCTCGATCTTTTTGAGCTCGACGCGGACCCACTTGGCTTTGGCGCCTGCAGGCCCCACGCGGACCTCGACAGCCTGGCATGGTGGGACAAGGGTTCCGGCAGGTGGTTTGGTCGCCATTGGTAGTCGGGGTGAGAGAAATTTGAAAATTGGCGAAAAAATGATCGTCGGACACATTTTGGAAATGAGGCAGAAAGAAGGACAAGTGGGTCAGGAGCGGGTGCAGAATACTCGAGAAGAGAACGACATACGCCTTTCACGGCTGCCTGTGGTCGGTCCCTTGCGCCAGGTGGAATTCCGGGATAGCCTACATATCGTTGCCAATGCGGAACACACGTGCCAAGACGATTGTAAAAAAAAAGTACATTGTTTCGCCATTGCGAACCGCGATTGAGGACGTCAGCCTGCGAAGAGAAGCGGACTGGAATGCACGCACCAACGACAAAGTCAACGTTCGGGGGTGGTTGGAGGGCACTTTATCGTAAAGCCGTGTGAGTGGAGCATGACCATGATTTCAGAGAGACTTTTCGTACATCCT
>JBBPLE010000484.1:3801-15141 GCA_038089675.1 Boletales sp. KT-2023b | reverse complement strand
AGGAGAAGCGGACTGGAATGCACGCACCAACGACAAAGTCAACGTTCGGGGGTGGTTGGAGGGCACTTTATCGTAAAGCCGTGTGAGTGGAGCATGACCATGATTTCAGAGAGACTTTTCGTACATCCTCACGTTGGACATTTTTCTTCAGAGATTCTGCTCTCCTGGGACGGGTGGAATCAAGGTGGTAGAAAAGAGACAAGGAGCGTTACGGAACAGAGAACAGGCAGCACGAGGGTCAGATGGATGGGCGGTCCAGTACTGGCGGTGGAATACGTATTACTCTGATTGATGGTGAGCAAGTTTCGGAAGGTCGTCGCCGCGTGTACTCGGTGTTGGCTTCAAGCGTCCATATGCATGGGGTTGGTCAACGTCCACATCCAAGTCCCGGTCGTAGATCTATCAATGTCAAAATAGCATAGCCTCGCGCAACACAGCCCGCTTAGCAGGCTCAAGTGCTCACGACATTCAGGGCAAATAAGATAGCATCGTATCGTAGAACTATACCATTAAAACCTATCAAAACTTGAACTCCTTTCCTTTTTTCATTTCGCGCTCCTTGTCCATCTTTTGCTTCTTTTTCGCCATCTCCTTCGCCACCATGTCCGAAAAGTCTTCCTTTGATCCGACAACACCGGCAGACCCACGCGAGTGCTGTTCGTACTTGCGGCGAAGCTCTTCTTCTGACAGCCCCTCCAGCTCGGAAGCATCCAACGAGACCTCCACGCCGTTTACTTTCCGCTAAAATGCACTTTTAGTCGACATGATCGGAGATACACCCATTTACGTACCTTGGTGCCCCTTTCGTCTCCCAAGACAGGTATCGGCGCTCCAGTCGCTCCAGCAACGGCCGCAATATCGTATCCACGCTCGCTTCCCATGAGACCCCGCACTGCCGTCTGTTTCTCTGGTACAACCTGGTACAATGACCGCGGTCCCGCATCCTCTTCTCTCTCCCTCGTCGATGCTGTCTTCCGCAGCTCCAGGAAATCGGGCGTCTCCAGACCGCCAGCAACAGTCGATACCACAGACGTAAGGCCTGATGGCGTTTCCAGACCCGACGGTGTCTGCAAGCCATCCGCAGGCGCAGCAGCCTCGGGTACTTCCTCTGCTTCCGACTCGGATTCTTCTTCCTCCTCCTCCTCCTCTTCTGCAAACCGGTCAGTGAACACGATCGGGTATGAGGTCTCGCCGAAAACGGGTCTTACCCTCTTCGGGCTCCAGTTCACCCCAAAGATTCTTGTCGATAGGCTCGCCAATCTGCGGGAAATGAATTGCGTGAATAAACAGCAACACCTGACCATTATTACTCCATCATACGCACATTGACATCACTGACTTTGGGCAGTACACCAAAGACATCACCATACAGAGGTCGATTGTACTCATCCAGGGGTGGCTTTCCCCACCCACCCGGATGGAAACCCCATTGTGCGCCTTCTGGTATGGGTGCATTTAATCCAGGTATACGTAGCGTCGGGTAACTCGGTGGAGGGCCAAATCGTTGCATGCTAATAAGCCACGGCGGAGGTGCTAGGGGTGGGATTGACAAGGCTTCCACGAGTTCGGGTGACAAGTCGCCTGGCCGCTTCTCCTTTAATGATGTTTCGAATTCTTTTCCCTCATAGTACCTATGCAACATGTTCGAATCGATAGTGGGAACTTTGAACCCACTCACATTTCTCCGAATCCCGTCACCACAGGTTTTGTTGCAAACTTGAAGAATGCATCATGCAATTTCTGGTAGTCGATGTCCATCTTTCCCATCTTGGGTTGAACCCGTTCCCTCGTCTTTGCTTTGAGCGACATGTTTGCTTCCTTTTCTTTGATTGCATCCCTCATCGTGGCGATACCGGTATCTGCAATATATGCGGGCAGTTGGAACGGTGGTTTCTCGATACCTCTCTTCCCTTGGAGGTAATCCCTCTTCGCGCTCCAGTGGGCGGGAATAGGGACCGTGTTCCTATAACACTTGAGATGTAAGAGCAATCTCGGGTCTGCGGCGGAAGGGTCCGTCCATTCGACTGCTTCAGGTTTCGGAACGAGCTGTTTCAGTTCGGCGATGGTCAGACGGGAAAGTTTGCGCTTCTTCTTTTTCGACAGCGGTTGTTTGGGGGCGTCGGAATCGTCGGAACCGGCCTCGGAAGCCATATCGTCGTCCGAGTAAATGACTTCGCCCTTGGTAGGCTCCGTACTCTTGACCTAGACACGACGCAGGGTCAAGGTGGCGATGTTGCGGGAAGCAGCATGGAGACGCACCTCGGTGGGGTCAGCAACAGTCTGGAACTTTGCAAAGATGTCGGAAAAGGCCTCGAGGGCCGGGTCTTTGACATCCAGCTGTTCAACCACGTACTCGACATTGTCATTAAAGTGCACCGTGTGCTCCCTCTTCACGACGTCTCCGTTCGAGGCAGTGCCATTGGGTTCCTGCGGACGGCACTGAGACGACGTCGCTGACGAACTGGAGACAAACTCACGGGCGTGGTCTGATTCGAGGCAGCGTCGACCCTCTTCTGTTTTGCTTTGGCGCGGCGCAGCTGGTTTTTGGATTTAATGGCCTTTGTGGTTGTAGCAGAGGCTGCAGTTATACCGTTCATTGCTGTGGGCATGTCAAAAACTGCCTCGTCACTGTCGAAATAGGTCTGGAGAACGTGCGCGGCGACGACGAGCAAGAAAAGGACGAACAAACGCTTAATTACATAATCAACGGAGGGGTTAACAGGTCACGTGCCAATGTCATCCCCCCTTTTTCACACGGTCGAGACCAAAGTGCAAAAAGTTTCCTTGTTCCGCTTCTCTCCCTCTGTTCACCACTACGACCAAATGGCAAAGAAAAAGAACAAGCAGGTGTGTACACTTCACGGTATTCCTTGGCTAGTAACTTAACCTACCATTCCTAGATCATCCGGCCATGGTGCTGGTATTGCGAACGCGAATTCGAGGACGAGAAGGGTATGTTTCAGCCGTACAGCTCGGGTATTGTACTGACTGGTGTCGAATAAGTCCTCATGCAGCACCAAAAGGCAAAGCATTTCAAGTGTAACATGTGTCCTCGTCGCCTGAACACCGCAGGAGGTCTTGCGGTTCACATACAACAAGTGCACAAACTCGAACCCGAAAAGTCCGCCGTCCTTTTCTCCTCGATGTGTTGCCGATCTGACATCCACTTCCAGCCTTCCACGAATCGAGAACGCCCTTCCCGGTCGTGATGGCTACGAAGTCGAAATCTTTGGCATGGAGGGTATCCCCGCGCCCGACATTGCAGACTATAAGCGCCGCAAGGAGATAGAACTCGGCCTCGCTGCAGGCTCAATATCTCAACCTCAGGCCAAACGACCTAAAGTGACGAACAAGCCCTTGTCAGAGGATGAACTGCGTGCGCAACTCGAGGCTCACAAGGCACTCATGGGCGCTAGTTCGGGCGATGCTCCTGCGGCTGCGCCAAGCGCGTCCGAAGGGGGGGCTGTATATGGCGCACCTCCCCAGGCCTATGCGGCACCTCCTATGCCCGTTATGCCAACAGCCCCGATTGGAGTCTCACCGCCCCCTGGCTTGATTCCAGGTGCGCCTCCCGCTACGTTCGTTCCTCCAGGAGGTGCACCTGCACTAGGTGCGTTCCCAGGTGCGCCACCTCCATTCCGTCCTCCCTTTCCCGGTGTACCTGGTGTACCCGGTCTACCTCCTGGGTAAGTCCACACCTCGCCTGCAAGGTTTGTCTTGATCTTGTGTGATTGATGCTGACAATCACTTTCCGCCTCGTGTATTCGTGTAATGTGATGACATGCTAGACCTCTGCCGCCTGGGTTCTCAATGCCCCCTCCAGGCATGATGCCTCCACCTGGTATGGTCCCTCAAGGTACGCCCCCCTTCCAACCAGGCATGTCCCGTCCACCACTCGGGCCTCCTCCAACATTTGTCTCTGCTGGTTCCCCTCTTCCCCCATCCGGTATTAATGGAGTTAGAACACCCAATACGCCTATCATGGGGAGCGGTACGCCCACTCCGGCACCACACACAAAGCCTGTACCGCCTGCTGGGTCTGTCTCTGGACTTCAACCACCTTCGCTCGTACTTCCAAATACAGCCTTTGAACAAAAAAACACCCCATTCAAGAAGAAAACGGACCTCAAATACGAAGATGCCAATTTCTCTCCTGTACGTCCTTATCTTTTGAATACGGATGAATGCTAATCTCCGAATGTAGGAAGAGAGACGTGCCCATACTGCCAAGTATTACTTTGCCAGGGAATCGACAAACGCACCCTTATCCCCATCGGGTCTTGCACCGGAGGAAATGAGAGGAAAGAAGCGTGCGAGGGCCGAGGATTTTCTCTAGACCATTCACCCGCGTCGGTCTTGGTTTCTTTGCGGAGCGTTGCAGGTCGCAATGAGTGGTTGGTTTTTTCGCAGGTTTCGGACTCGGGTACGAGAAGCGGTATTAGGAAGGATGGTCTAGGAAGAATGGCGAGTGTGTTCAAGATGATGGAGATGCACCAGTCCGTCCCGTCCATCTCTACTATCCTCTCTTTGCTGTGCTTCTTTCACTCATCTGATTTTCGTTGACTCTTTTGTTTTCGATCACAAACTCCCTATGAGGGTTCACACGAACCCGACGCCGAATGAAATTTAAAAAAAGACATGTAAACTGCATGTGGTATGGACCTCAAATTTCCCCATGTCTGTCTCACACATCTCTCCCCCCCTTTTTTCTTTTATTTCTGTGTTTTTATATATATTTCCCCCTACATGGAAGTGGCTGCAAACGTCGCCCGTCATGCGTTGTGACACGGTCGGTTCATTTCTTTCTTGTGATGGTCCCTATACTATTTTCCTGTCTTTTTTTTCTCATCTTTTTTCGTTCTTTCAGTAGATGCATGTTTCTCTTCGTTGTGGCTTTTTAATGCATACTCGTGAATATACCACGATGAGCTGAGACTGCGCATGTGGGCTGTACGCGGGGTGAGAAGGCGACGTCGAACGTTGACCCCATGCCTGTGTATGCTAAAAATATCGCTGTTGATACCCCTTTTTGCTGCTTTTGTCGGAGTCGCAACGTCATCCGGTACGTCGGGATTCCGCTGGAACGAGCGGCCGATATCCGTGCACATGCCTTGCTGACACTGGTAGGAGTCCGGCACGTGTCGAACGAGTCTTTTTTTCGTGCAGCCCTCTCCTCCACCACCGCCGGAACCACGGACCGGGTTTCCGCCTTCGCTCGCACAAGACGCACCACCACCCCCTCCGCCGTCACTGCCTATTGGGGGTGGCAAAGTACCTCCTCCGCCTCCTCCGCCCGGATCTCCGACACACACCCGAAACCGGCCAAAACAATCTGGCCCACGACTTCAAGCCCTTCTTTTGGAACAAGCTGGACAACAATGCAATTGGCGCAACGATGTGGTCGGAGCCCTCCCTTGTGTCCGGGTTCCAGATGGACGATCTCGAGGTGACGTTCGCGATCGACCCCACGCCGTCGACGCCCTCCCGGATGGCCAGCTCGGCCGGGAAGCAAAACGTGACGACGCTTTTGGAGACGGCGCGCTTGTTGGTTGCGTTTCGTACTGATCGTCGGCAGCGATCATGCTGTCTCGTTTCGAGATTGGGTATCCGGCGATCCGACGGGCGCTACTTCGCCTGGATGATGCGACGCTGTCGATAGACGATCTCAAGGTGATTGGCAAGCAGCTCCCGAGTCCCGACGACCGAGGAAGTGCGTCGCTGGCTTGTTCTATCTCTCACTTCGAACGTTCACACAGATGACGCGCATAAAGGACTTTGGAGACGTCACAAAGCTTGCCAAGGCGGACAGGTTCATCTACGAGGTCTATACACGAGCGTGAAATTGATCATCGACTGACGTTTTCCCTTTAGCCCTAGACTCTCGCAACGATTGGAATACATGATCTTTCGCCAGCGATTCGAGTTGGACGTAGAAGAGATTCGGCCCGACCTCAAGACGCTACGAGACGCGCGTCGCGAGCTCCGGACATCCCAATTATTCAAACGAACGTTGCAGGTAACGTGGTTCGAGTATGCATGTGCGGCAAGCTCTGGAATAAAGCAGGTGATCCTTGCTGTCGGAAACCGGCTAAACGGGTCGTCGTTTCGAGGAAGTGCCCGTGGGTTCCGTTTGGAAGTCCTGCTCAAGGCGACTTTGGCATCGCTAGGGGGGATAGACGCGTGACTGAACAAATGACAGATTTGAAGGAAACGAGGACCGCGAAAGCAACGTCCGACCGTCCGACCTTATTGCATTACGTTGCGCGGGTGTCGCTTCGTACGGAACCTAAACTGACGCTCTTTATCGATGAGTTGCCGAGCGCGGAGTCTGCGGATCGGAGTCAGTCCTACTCTCCCCGATGTTGGATATCGCTCATGTGCTTCAGTTTCCTTTCATACTGTGTCGCAAGCGGTTCAGTCCGCGATCTTGTCGCGCGCCAGAATCGAGGCGGAGATATGTACAGTTGATGAAGCAACTCGGACACCCGTCTGCAAACGACCGGTTTGAACTGATTATGCAGGCAAGGCGATCGTATTAAATCTCCGCACATTCAACGTCACTGTCCTCGGGAATTCATACTCCAAGTCTCAGATGTGATAGAAGCATTGAAAGACTTTACCACCTCGGTGGAGAGCGACCTGCGGTCCCTGTTCAGTTATTACGGAGATACGTTTGATACTCCAGACAGCTCGAAGGCGGATGACCTCTTTGGGATGATTTGTTCATTTTCGTTATCGCTTCAGGCACGTTCGTGATGATAAAAATTGAAATTTCCCCTGACGATCTGTATGCTCGCAGAAGGCTGCCATCGACGTTGTACCACCACGCACGCCGACATTACCGCCTGCATCGGGGGACAGCGCGTTTCGCCCAGACAAAATGCAAGACTCAGCCGTGTCGATCCAGACCACCAAACATGCACGACCGATGGCAAACGACCTGCTCGCGCCGCCATCGAGGCACGAACGCCAGCGGACGGTTGGGCGTGGCGATCTCGACGAGGCCCTGCGCACGTTGAAGGATGGACAGGCCCGGCGGCAGCGGAGCACACCATCGTCTGTTCGGGTGCCGTTGAACAAGATGTTTGTCGATGGTCGGCAAGATGGGCGGACGGAGCTGCAGTCGGTGCCATAATGCTTATGAATATAAATAATTTCACGACATGTTCTTCTTGGATGAGTGCGTATCTAATCTTTTTTGTGTGTGTGTGTTGGGTTCGTCGTGATCTTAACGCATGAGGGGTGGAAACCATCGGTGAGTATGAGTCTGAAGCTACGGGTTGCCGTGCCGTCATGGGGTATTCAGAGGGCATCCCTTGTGACGCAGTCCAAGAGGACGTCGAAAAACCTCCGCCTAGAAGATGTTTAGCCACACGACGACGCGCGATGGGTGACAAAACCTCGAGTGACTCCAACACAGCTTTTTCTCGTCGACCGTCTGACAGTGGAAGGGATCGACGGTGGTCGCTCCCGTGGTATGTTTTCCCTCTTTGCTCTTGAAAGCGATCCAAAGCTTCCTTGACATGAGCATCCGCTTCCGAACGTACTGTACTTCACGACCTTCAAGCGGGAGACACGATGCTGATAATTCGAAGCCGTCAATATCAATGAGCATACTGTTCGAGTGTCGTCCGAATCACAGTCGACGGTTACCATGCTCGCAGAGGGACTCGGACGTCATTGGGATTCTGTCCTGTCTGGCTAGTCGCAGGGGAAAAGTGATATATAATCGAGCTCAGAGTCGGATGTGGATGGTGTAAACCAGGTTGCGTCACCTGCATCCAAATCAGATATGGGTGAGGTGTGCAGCAGAGAGTTTGGGGGGGAGGGAAGGGGAGGGATCTAGGATCATGTCAGCATTTATGCCTGAGGACTGGGACCCATGATGTCATGATTTCAAGTTGATTGACTCATCTTCATCCCAAATCCCATTGTTACTCTAATCTGCATAGTAGATATTTTAGTTTCAACTGAAATTCTTGAGTCATGAGCATTATTTCCATTCAATATACTATGCTTTGTTTGTTTATTATTCAGCATAATCTTGTGAGCCATCATGAAAGTTTTGCTTTGATCTGCAAAAAAATTTCAACTAGCTGGATCTGAGTTGATTCTCAAGTATACAGTATTTTTCTCCACACTGATCTTTTATTACATATCTTCAACAACATTTTACATTTCTGGCCAAATCACAATACAGTACCTCTCATCCAATGCCATGCCTACTCATTCCTTCATTCTACTGTACAAGTCATTCTGAAACTGTTGATGATTGTACAATCCCCCACTGGCTGCCAAGATCCTTGGCTATAGAAGTATCAACAAAAATTAGTAGAAAATCAAGCTTATTACTTACACATGGGATGTTCTAAGATCACATCCATGACGAGTTGACATATCTTTTTGCTGTCATCTGTGTCCATTGCTAGCTTGAGTTGAGCAAGGTGTTGCTTGACTGCTTCAGCAACCTTGGCTGATGTCCCAGATGACTTGTAGTGCTCTGCTGCTGCTGCAACTGGGTCTTGAACCTTTTTCTGACACAAAAAGAAGGAATATTCCAAGATGATGGCAGCATCTACATATCTCAATCAATATGACAAGAAAAATATCAGGCATATAAAAATATCAACCAATACCAAACTGAAGGGACTGTTTCCATGCAATGATTGGTAATGGAACCTGGAATGAAATATACTGTAAATTGTTCATGTGTGAGAAAGTAAACATACTTGTAATCCATGAATAGTAGGTATACTGGAGACTGCAATAGTTGCTTTCTGATTCATTTTTGAATTTGTGAAGAAAATATATAATAACAAAATTGATATGGCAACTGACCTGGTTGAAATCTATTGTCTGCATAGAATCAATGTGCTTGATGTGCATGAATTGTTACAATTCACTTCTTTTTCATTGACATGATAGACCAGTCCAACCTGGTACCCTTTTTCTTTCTTTAGAGTGCTCTAGAACATGCAATGTGTTTGTTGCACACCGTTCATCTCCGTTTTCTATTCTTGTTATCTACACTTCTATTTCTTATGGAAGGTTCTATCTTCATTTGCTTAGTAACAAACCTTCTGTGACCTTCCATTAGCTTCCATTCTTCGCAGTACTTAAGCCATTGTTCTACTTGATGTATCTTCAGCTTAGTCCTGCTCAATCTTACCTTGATCTCCTTGAACCTCTGAACTCCTTTGTTGACCTCATTGTTGGATGACTCTTGAACCCATTTGTCAACCTCATCATCAGACGACATCCTTGAATCTCATCAACATCTATCATCAACTGAACCTCTAACCTTCTGGCAAGCATTCTTGTCCAAATACCCTTGAACCCTTGATCCCACCATTAGTTCTTTGAGCCTATGCTTGTTCCTACCCAGACCAAGCATAACAAAAGGACTAAGCTCCTCTTTTGGGCTACCATCACTGTAGTTTCCCACCGTTTCCTCTCCTCGAACACCCAGAGCCCTTGAAAGGGCACTATGATGCTCTTATTGAGTTCCCTCAGAACCCCCCCCCTCCACTGAACACTCCAATGAGGACTTTGACATTCCCCTTGAAACCTTTGAAGAAAACTTTATCCCCACCCCAGATGTCTCTCTCAGGGAACCTACACCACCTCTCCCCACTCCCACTGTAACTAGACCTCTCCTTCCCCCCCCTCAACCCTCTACCCCCATTTCCCCCCATTGGTTTGTTCCCTCACACCCACTCCCCCCCTTCCTCCCACCACAACCACCCCACTCCACCATGACATCGAAACCAGTCAAACTTTGCATTGGTACCCCTGAATACTTTGATGGTGACTATGCCAAAGCTATGATCTGGTTGGACTCTGTCCAAACCTACCTTCTTGTCAATGAAGAGGTCTATACCACTGACACCAAGAAAATTGCCTTCACCCTCTCATACATGACTAAAGGAGCTGCCTTTACTTGGGCCTCCTCTTTCTGAAAGGCCACTCTCAATGCAAACAAAGGTTTTGGGACCTATGTGAACTTCATAACTGAGTTCAACACCACCTTCGAACATAGGGACACCACCGCCCTTTCCATCACCTGGCTCTCCTCCACCAAGATAGAAGGAAAGCCCTCTCTCTCCAACCTCACCAGGTACATCTCTGAATTCTGAAACCACATTCAGATTAGTGGAATTACCAACCAAAATGTCCTCATCAGATACTTCTCCACTGGCATCTATGTCAAGCTCATGTGCCACATCATGTCTATGGACACCATTCCCACCAAAATCAATGAATGGTATGCCAAAGCCACCCACTTCCTCACTCAATGGGGAAGAGCTGATGACATGGCAAAATGAGGCAAGACCAACCTCCCCTACCACTCATTTTCCTCCTCCTCCTCCTCCCATCCCCAGAAAGACCCTGACACCATGGACATTGATGCTATCAAAGTATCTAAAATGACCCCAGAAGAGCAAAAATGCTGTATTGCCAAAGGACTCTGTTTCCACTGTCGAAAACCAGGACATCTCTCAGGCGACTGCCCCCACTTCCCTTCCTAGCCAAAGAAAACTGGAGAAAGGAAGGTTAGAAAAGTCAAAGAAGTCCCAAGACTAGTAGAAGTCGAGGACAATGATGATGAAGAAACCGTGGCAAGGATCTCCTTCATTTCACCCAATGAGGATTTTTAGAACAGAGACCTTCCCCAACGCAAGGCTCTTCCTCTTTTACATGCACTCCTGTACTTGTATCATTGATTACCAAACAATCCATGCAAATCCCCATTGAAATCATCAAACCATTGCACCTAAAAGCTGTTGGAACCTGCACTCTTGTTGACTCTGGAGTGCAAATCTCTTGCATCAACTGGGACTTTGTTCAAAAACATCATCTCCCAAAAGAATGACTCCCCTCTCCCATTGCCATCTGAAACATTGACCAATCCTTGAACAAAAACAGTCTTATCCATTTCTCCACCACACTTTATATCCACATCAGACAACTCATGCATTGTGTCACATTCTACATCCTCAACTGTGGAAAGGAAAACATAATCCTTGGACTCCCCTGGCTTAAACAAGCCAATCCTACCATTGACTGGATCAAGCGAGAGCTATCCATTTCCCTTGACTCTGATCAATCCAAGGAGCTATATTACAACTGTGCCAAACCAACCTCCACCCCCCAAACACCAACCACTTGCCCACCTTGACATGTACAAATTGACTCCATCTGGGATAGACACCTCTATGACTACATGAAGAAGGAAGCTGAAGCCCAATACCTCCTACGAGCCAATGACAACCAAATCATCAATCAAATCATCCATTGTGGATCTCACTTCATTCCCTCTGCCACCATTGCCAAACTCAC
>JBBPLE010000483.1:13527-24244 GCA_038089675.1 Boletales sp. KT-2023b | reverse complement strand
AGTTAGACATGCATGTGGTGACTGGCCTGGACTACTGGTAGCAGGGTGGATTCCAGCACACTGGCAGTCTTGGATGTGGCACTATCTGTGTTGAGGAAAGTGGCCCAGGACTTTGAGAGAGAACTCACAGTACTTGTGCAGAAAATCCCAGCCAATGGGATTGGTGCATCTGCAGGACCAGGCTGCTTTCCACAAATAGTTCATTGTGCAGTCAAGCCATGAGAATGCTTGCACAGGCCAGTCAACAGAATCATTTAATTGACTGGGAATGTAAATGTCAGCAAGGTAATCCATTCCTCATCAAATGCTATGTAACCAAACATCAAACCTGGTCACCAAACCATCTACCAAGACCCATAATGGCAATATGCTGTCGATAATGGTCCAGTCACTGAAACCACCTGCTCTCATGAACCCTTTGATGATCACATTGCCAAATAGGACCATCCATGCCATTGTCCATGTCCACTCCAACATGCCCTCCACCTTCCTTTCCATGAGCACATGAAAAACCTGCTTGAGGAGGGGCTCAGGGCCCATCATCCCAAATCCAATGAGCATCCACCACATGTTTATTGTGGGACTTGCCCAAGACAGGATCATATCATGCAGGACTGCCAAGGTGAGGAACACACTGAGAACAATGCCAGCATTGCCAAAGAAGATGGAGAGTGGGTAACCACCTAGGATGAGGAAAGCCTGTCTGCACCATTGGTGCCATTGGCAGCCCCAAAAGTCATGCAGTGATGTTGTGCACCATGGTGCATCAAAGGTGGGCAGCCATTGTGTGGAGTCTTGTCTCAGTAGAAGGATTGTGGGTATCATGGCTGCATTGTAAGACATTTGGAGGTCAGTGTATGCTATGAGTGCAAACAGGACTGAGATAATGCTTGATTGAAGATACTGCCAGAAGAACAGAAGTGATGCATCAAAAATGGTCCACCCCTCTGTGGTGGGCTGAATTCCAACAAACAATAACAGTGCTCTGTGGCAGATGCTGCTTGTGAGACTGTGCATGACAGAAGAGAGAAGAGTCCAACAAATGAATGGCATGCACTTTGTTGGACATGTTTCATGTGGGATTGGAATTCTGTGGGACCAATTCCAGCTGATACCATGACTATTTGTTGTGAGGTTGATGGCATCAATAACAATTGATTGTGGGCCCTTTGCTGGATGGATGTGCTGCACAAGGTGATCCTTGGGCAGCATCCAGTCAAAGGATTGAATGACCACATCAAACATGAAGCCCTGAAAGGAATTTCATTTGAATCTGTCCACCATTGGAGAGACTTCTGTCAAGAGACACTGACAGCAAGTAGACCATTAGACATTGTTTGCTCAACCTTTTTGCCTGGAAAATAAACAAAGACCACTGTTCATAGCACCAGGAAGGTGATGATGGGCTATAATGTGATTTGGGCAGCATGTGTTTGGGGAGTAACAGCCAATATGGCCATTATGAAGAAGCCAATGACAGGGGGGAGGATATATGTTGCAAACATCATTAGTAGATCCATATGACTTTGGGTGATTAGGACATGAAGGGCATTCCATGAAGATGCTGTAAAAAGGGCATATTGAAGGAGTGAACTGCAGGTTGACCACAATAGCAGTGCCTAGTACCTTTATCAGTCATTGTGCCACATTAGATACACTGCAGGAAGATATGACTAACCCTGCAATGATGGACTTGAAACCCATTGCCATGGCTGCATGCATTTTCATTCATATGCTGGATAAGAGACATGATATCATTCAAAACATAGAGGGACATGATCCATTATCAATTGGCCATACTCCCCCATTTTCAGAAATTGCCACAGGCCACACTCACAGGCTGTACAGATGCCACCAGTCAGTATAGCAGTTGACAGTGCTATGTCCAAGTCTGTTGCTGCTGTCTCTGTTCCAGTCCCATCCAAAAAGGGCCCCAAGCTTTGGCTTGTCTTTGCTTCCATGTGCATTTGTCTTTTTCTCTCTACTCTGGAGCTCACTTCTGTTACGATTCACTTCTTCATACTCTTTTCTTGATATGATAGACCAGCCTGACCTGGTATCTTTTACTTTCTTTAGAGTGCTCTAGAACATACAACGTGTTCATTGCACACCTTTCATTTCTATTTTTCTATTCTTGTTATCTACATTTCTATTTCTCTTGGAAGGTTCTATCTTCCTTTGCTTAGTAACCAACCTTCCATGACCTTCTATTAGTTTCTATTCTTTGCAGTACTTAAGCCATTGCTCCACTCAATGTATCCTTAGCTTAGTCCTGCTCAATCATACCTTGATTTCCTTGAATCCTTGAACTCCTTCATCGACCTCATCGTTGGATGACTCCTTTGATCTCTCTTGTCAACCTCACCGTTGGATGACTCCCTTGAACTCCTTCATCAACCTCATCATTGGATGACTCCTTTGAACTCCTTTGTTGACCTTATCGTTGGACAACTCCTTTGAACTCCTTCGTCGACCTCATCATCGGACGACTCCTTTGAACTCCTTCGTCAACCTCATCGTTGGACAACTCCTTTGACCCTTTTCGGAAAGCATTCTTGTCCGAATATCTTGAACCTTTGACCCACAGTTAGTTCTTTGAGTCTATGCTTGTTCCTACCTGGACCAAGCGTAACAGCTGCTTGATGGTTTCACCTGCCAAAGCCCCCCAACATTTGATGGTGGTATCTTAGTGTATGTTTATGTGAGTGTGTGTCTAATTGTCATCATGGTGGACATACCTGGACATCAATTATGCAGGGGGGCTGGCTTTTTTTTGTCTTCCAATAATCATTGACATAAGCTTGCTGGTTGGGAGGTTGAGGTTTTCTTATCTACCAATAGATGAGATTTTACACAGTGAAAAAAAAAAAGAAAAGAAAAAGAAAACATACCACAGGCCTGACCAAAGTAGCAGGGGTTGGTCATGCTGTTCCCTTCTGAAGTAGAGAATTAGAGAAGGTTATGAAAGCCTGGAGAAACACATATTTGTAGTTGTATGTCCAGAACCCTTTGCAGTGCCAACAGGGGAATAGTTACTGCTATCATCACCCAAGTCAGTCTCCAGCTTATCCTCTTCATCAGTTTCTGGCTGATCATCTTAGCTGATGGGGGATCAAGGTTTTCTTGTCTACTAATATTTTATATGTGATTCTTACACAGTAAAAAAAAAGAAAGAAACATACCACAGACTTGACTGAAGTAGAAGAGATCAGTCGCACCTTCCCCCACTGAAGAAAAATTAGAGATGAGCAAGCAAGCCCAGAGAAACACATACCCTCATAGTTGCATGTCCAGAACCTTTTGTAGCACCAACTGAGGAATGATTGCTGCTATCCTCCCCCAAACTGGTCTCTAGCTGGTCCCCTCCATCAATCTCTGGCTGATTAGCCTCATCAATGTTTGACTGAGCTTGGGTGTCACTTTTGAGTAATACTGAGCATTGTTTTTTGATTGACTAGAGGGAAATAAAATGAGATCAATAATCTGGGCCAAATTATATGCACCCCTGGAGAATCCAATCCCCTGCTGTGTGAGTGTCCCTCTTCACTACAGGAATGGTCAGAAGAACCTCCCTTGCTGTTCTCATCCTCAACCTCACTCCCTATCTGGGGACCCATCTCTGGCTCACTGATTTTGATGGATTCCTCATTCTGATTCTACTTCAAGTATAGATGTCCAACATTATCTGAATGAGGAGACTCACCTGGTGCCTTTGGTGCTCATCTTGAGGGGCTAACTCATTCAATCTGCTGTCATCCTCATCCAGGCCTGGTTCTTTGTCTTTTTCATCTTCCTTGGATGCAATTTCACTTAAGCATGTGTTATCACACTTCAGGGGGTGTTGAGGGGAGTTGAAGGTATCCTGAGGACCTGATGTTTGTGAAGTCTGTGAAACTACCATAGTATTAGTAAATAGGATTGAGCAAAGATACAGCAATGCACAAGATTGTCGATAAGATGATGAATATGTCCATAGGAACCATTCCTCCTCAGTCATTCCTGGGGGCATAAGCTTTGGAGGGCAAGGTTTTGGATGGGGCTTGGTACTAGGCTGAACTTTCTCTGTTACTGGGATAGGTGGGTACTGAAATCAGTGATTAGCATGCAATGTAGCAATGGACACTTGGTGAGCTATTACCCTTGAAGAGTGAACATTGTTCAATGTCTACACATGTTAAGTATGAAATCTATACAAGCGTTCCTGTGCTTACCTGGCTGCATGTTGTAGGTCAAGTGTGTCTGCCTGACCATGTTTGGTAAGGAGAGTCTATCAAGGGCTCTTTGGTGGATGTCAGGCCTTTGTGGGAGTGTGTCCCATGCCATTCTGGAGCCATGGCTATACAACTGTGAGTGTTGAATGGACTCTGTGTTACATACATAGTAATTAGTTCACACATCACATGTATTTAGTTTCAGACTCAGCAGAGCTGAGTTCTAATTGATTCTTCATTTGATACCACCATCACCCATCGTAAGTTCTACCAACCAACCAACCCAGGTATGTGAGAGACCTTCCCATGTATGTAACATGCGTACTTGCAACAGGTTATGAGCCCTGAGTGGCTGTCCAGTGTTTAACATAGGACACCCACTCTCTCATCCTTACCTGACTGTTGGTTGGTGCAGATTCAGTTCCACCCACCATATGGGTGCCTTCGGGGTGCAGATTAAGTTCCACCCCCGAATGGTGAACATTTGAGCCATTTGTGCGGATTAAGTTCCACCGAATGCTTTGCAAAGCAAAAGCTGCGCAGAGCAGCTGCTCTCCACCTCCAAAACAAGGGGAGACTATGTCCCCCAAGTTTTCGAGCTCTGGATGTTCAACAATGTGGTTCATTCCATCCCTTTTACTCTTTGTTTAAGGTACCCATGCTAACATCTACCCTTGCCAGACCTCAAAAATGTTGTCTTCCTCCCTTGCCACCATTGTCAAGCTCAATGGCACCAACTACTGTGCCTGGCGGTCCCAGATGGACAATTACCTTCATTCCATCAGGGTATACTCCCACATCATGAAGCTTTGTCCAACAATCCCTGTCTCCCTCCCGGAAATCAAGGATGCCAGTGGGCAAGTCATCCAGGCAGCCTACACCCCTCTGGCCAATGAAGTCTGTCGTGCCAAGGAAAAGCAGGAGGGCTGGGACAAGGATGATGACAAGGCCACAGGAGCCATTGCTCTCACTTGCAAATGCCATGTTTGTGGGTGCAGCATCAACTTCGGTGATCATACTGAAAACATTTTAATTGAACTCAAGAAATGCTTCAACAACCCCACTGTCTCCTCTGCCATCACAGAGTTTAAGGCCCTCATGGGTCTCACAATCCCCAACAACAACTTGCCTGTATCGAGCTTCTCCAAGCTCAATACTCTCTTCTCCTAGCTCTCCAACTTCAGCTACCCGGTTGACAACAAAATCAAGTCATTAATTGTGATCTCCAAGATCCCCAAATATGCCGACCACATCGCCGCCGCCATTGCTGCCACAAAGCCCGAGACAAACTCGGCAGGAGTTGTCACCAAGACAGTCCCCACTGTTGAAGAAATATCCTGACAAGTAGAAGTGTTATGGCAAACATATGTGCAGTGCTGTCCCACCTGTTACACTTGGTCTGGGTAGGAATGAGCATAGGCTCAAAGAACTAGTTATGGGTCAAAGGTTCTAGGTATTTGGCTAAGAGAACTTAGCGAAAAGTCAAAGTGGTTGTTCAATGATGAGATCAACAAAGGAGTTCAAGGGAATCACCCAATGATGAGGTTGACGAGAAGGTTCAAGAGAATCATCCAATGATGAGGTCGATGAAGAGGTGTTTCAAGGGAATTGCCTGACGATGAGGTCAACGAAGAGGTTCAAGGGAATCATCTGATGATGAGGTCAACAAAGAGGTTTAAGGATTCAAGGAGATTGAAGGTAAATTTGAGCAGGACTAAGCTAAGGATACATCAAGTAGAGCGATGGCTTAAATACTGTGAAGAATGGAAACTAATAGAAAGTCATGGAAGGTTTGTTACTAAGCAAAGGAAGATAGAACCTTCTGTGAGAAATAGAGGCATAGATAACAAGAATAGAAAAGCAGAAATGAAAGGTGTGCAATGAACATGTTGCATGTTCTAGAGCACTCTAAAGAAAGAAAAAGGTACTGGGTCGGGCTGGTCTATTGTATCAATGGAAAAGAAGTAAGCAGAAGTGAATCATAACATTACCCCTGGAGTACATTCGAAGCCATGACAAAGAATAAAATCAAAAGAAAGAATTAGAAGTCCATACATCTGTCTCCTCCAGGAGAACCAGTCATGTTGGCATATGCTGAGTTGTCATATCCTGGGTTGTTATCATTTAAGTTGAAATCATCGAGTTCAGGGTCAGGAGAGGGATGATGTTGATGTTCACAAGGGTGAGGGGTTCGGTGACGATGATAGGATGGGGGGGGACCTGTCTAGGAGTGGAACCAGAGCCAGAGGACGGGGGGTTTGAGAGTCATTCAACAAGGGGTTGGGGTGGTGCCAGATCAGAATGTCTAGAACGTGTGGAAGAAGCAGAGGAGGAGGAAGAGTTTACGGGATTAAGGGTATGAGGATGAGGATGGTGGGGACAGTGATGTTGGGTGTGACTGGGGCGGTGATGAGCACAATGGGGACAAACATAATACAGGCAGTTGATGTGGATGTGGGAGAGTTGGTGGCAATGGAAGCATGCTCAACTATAGAGGTAATGGTCAGGGGAGAGAGGTATGTTACATTGTCCTTCCCAACTAACTTCTGCTCATTCCATGACGGCTAGTTCCTTGAGAGTAAGAGGTTCTTTGGAAGCTTCTGGGGATGGGTTCTGGTGGGGGTGGCGTCGTTCATCAAGTTCTCAGGTATAATGTAGAATGTCCATGGCTAGTTTGTCCATCTCCAGTTGGTGCATGACAGAGAGGACGAGGTTGGTAAGCTCGGTGTGGGTTTCATGGAGGGTAGTGACATGTTCCATAGGATAATCAGACATCTGGTTGGTGAGGGGGTAGAGACTATGGATTTCTTGGAAAAGAAGGAGGAGGGAATCAAGGGGGGAGAAAGGTTCAAGGTGGGCACGAAGGGGGGTAAGGAGATGGGGGGTTTCAAGGAGGAGCATGAGCAAAGATTGTTTGGTGATGGGGAAGGGGTCAGGATGGATGCATTGGGCATAGAGTGGTAGTTCTACAGAGACAACTGGGTTCGGGTTGAGAGTGGGGAGATGCAGAGGGGGGGAGGTAGGTCGGGGAATGCCCAGGTTGTAATTAGTGGAATCAAGGCCTTGGATACGATAGAGTAGGGGGGTGGTCCAGCCAGTGGTAGCAGTAGTGGGAGAGGGGGATCTAGTAGGAGTGGACATGTTTTGGTTTCATAGGTGGTGTGAAGGATGAGGAGGGAAAGACATGAGGGTGGAGAGTTTTATACTCAGATAGAATCTCCTTGGCATGGTTGAACTCCAATTCAGGTAACCAGGAATCTTCTTTGGCCAAATATCCCTTCCATCGGACTAGGAATTTTCGGTTGTTTGGGGTTCCACAATGTTGGATAATCTTTTCCATTTCATATTCCTCTTCTCCATTGATAAGGTCAGGTGGAGGGGAAGGAAAGTTTGGTCCATGTACATCATTTTCATGATAGGGCAATAATAGGGATACATGGAAGACTGGGTGTATTTTCCATGTGCGTGGGAGGTGGAGTTTATAAGTAAGGGAAGAGAGGACCTGGGTAATGGTAAATGGTCCTTCTCACTTAGGTGCAAATTTCAGGTGGGAGATAAGGCATTTCAGATTTTGGACTTCTAGCCAAACCTTGTTGCCTTTATGGAAGGGAGTGAATTTTCCATGGAAGTGGGATTTCATGACTTGTCTGGCAAGTTCATGGGCTGCCAGGGCTTCATCTTGGGTTGCGGAGAGGAGTTTGAGTCATTCTTCAACTGCAGGAAGGTTGGTTTTGGCAATGATAGTGGGGAGGGGGCAGGGTTCAAATCCCATCATGAGGAAGAATGGGGATTTATTGGTGATGGAATGAGAGTGGTGGTTGTGTGTGAATTCAGTGTAAGAGATGAGATTGGACCATGTGGAAGGGGAATTGCCACAGAAGATCCAAAGATAGGTTTCCACTTCTCGGTTTACCTGTTCGGTTTCTCCATCAGATTGAGGGTGATATGTGGTGGAGAGGGAGAGGTTGTATCCAAGGAGTTGTCTGAGTTCTTTTGCGAAAGAGGAGGCAAACTGGGGTCCATGATCTGAGATGATTTTGTCATAGAGGCTGAACCAAGTGTAGACTTTGTGGAAGAAAAGGGAGGCGATCCCTTCAGCGGAGACGAATTTCTTAGTAGGGCAGAGAATCACCCCCTTAGTAAGCCCATGGTCGACCATGACCAAAAGACTGTCAAAGCTGGAGGAGATAGGGAGGTCTGTGATAAGGTCACAAGAGATCTGTTGGAAGGGAATAGAGGAGGAGGAAATAATGGGGAAGAGGGGGGGGGAGGCAGGATGGGTGTTCATTTTGGAGGACTGACAGAGGGCACATCCTTCAATGTATTTTTGCACAAACTGAGCAAGGCTGGGCCACCAGAATTCTGTGGTCACAAGTTGATGAGTTTTGAGATATCCAGGGTGACCAGCAGAGGTGTGGTTGTGGTGTTGTTCAACAATGGAGTGGTGAAGGTCAGGAGGAACATAGACATGTCCTTGGAAGGTGAGGACACCAGCGTCATATTGCCAGTCGGAGAGATGAGAGCAGAATTGGGCGGGGACGTTGCCAGTGGTGGTGTGCAGAGCATCAAGGACAAGGGGGTCAGAAGCAGAGGAGGCAGCCAATTTGGTTTGGAGGGAGGTGTTGATGAGGTTGACAAAAAGAGTGTCAGGAAGGAGGGTTACATTATCATTATCTTCATTGGTTGGTGGGAGGAGATCTGGGTGGCAAGAGAGGGTGTCAGGTGTGGCGAGGGAGGAACCAGGGACATGGGTCAGGTGGAGGTCGAAGTCCGAGATGTCAAGCAGCCAATGAGCCTGTTGTCGGTTGAGTTTCTGAGGTTGGCAAAAATATGTGAGGTTTTTGTGATCAGTGAAAACTTTGACAGGGAAGGGAGATCCATGGAGGTAATGGCACCAGGCTATGAGACCTTGAATGACAGCAAGGAGTTCTCTGTTGTAGATGTCATAGTTTCATTCAGTGGAGGAGAAGGATTGTGAGAGATAGGAACATGGATGCCAATCTCTGTTGGCATCAGTTTGAAGGAGGACTCCACCAGAAGTGTATTTGGAGGCATCGGTGGCAATGGCAAAGGGGTGGGCGGGGTCTGGGAGATGGAGGATTGGATGACTAAGGAACAGTCATTTAAGTTTGTTGAAGGATTGTTGGCAACTGGGAGACCAGTCCCAGGGTTGGTTTTTCTTTGTAAGGTCAAGGAGGGGGTGAGCAATGTTGGAGTAATTGGCAATGAATTGTCAATAGAAGTTGGCAAATCCTAAGAAGGAGTGGATGTCTTTGACTTTGGCAGGGGTTGGCCATTCACAAATACCATCCAGTTTCACAGGGTCCATGGCGAGCTCATTGGGACGTATGATCATGCCAAGGTATTCAACCTTGTTGGTAGCAAACATGCATTTTTCGAGTTTAAGGTGAAGATCTAACTTGGTCATGCGTTGGAGTACTCATTTGGTTCGCTCCTCGTGGGTTTTGGCATCAGGGGAGAAGATGAGGAGGTCATCCATGTAAATGACTAGCCATCCTTCTGCAATCATATCACAGAAGGAGTCATTCATGAATCGTTGGAAGATGGCGGGGGAGTTGCAAAGACCAAAGCACATGACTGTTGGTTTGAACAGTCCTTTGTGGGTGATGAATGCTGCTTTCCATTGATGACCATCTTTGATGCGGACATTGTTGTATCCCCATCGAACATCAAATTTGGTAAAGGTTTTGGCTCCTTTAAGTTTACCAACAAGGTCGGATATGAGGGGAAGAGGGTAGGCATTGTGGATGGTATGTTCATTGATGTAGCGATAGTCTTGGCAGGGTCAAAGGCCACTGTCTTTCTTTTTAACAAAAAAGAAGGGGGCAGCCTGGGGAGAGTTGGATGGGCAAATCTTTCCTGCCTTGAGGTTCTCATCGAGGAATGCTTCAATAGCAGCTTTTTCATCAGGGGAGAGAGGGTAGAGTTTGCTGACTTTCGGGGTGAAAAAGTCATCAAGATTGATCTCATGGTTGTAGGGTTGGCTATGGGGAACATGGTCAGTTGTTTCTTTTGAGAAGACAGAGGAAAAGGTGGAGTATTCAGGTGGAAGAGTTGCCTTTGGTTTGGCCTTTTCGGCAGCCATGGCTGGCTTGGTTGCCATTGTGAGTTTGGCGATGGTGGCAGAGGGAATGAAATGAGATCCACAATGCATGATTTGATTGATGATTTGGTTGTCATTGGCTTGTCGGAGGTATTGGGTCTCAGTGTCCTTCTTCATGTAGTCATAGAGATTTCCGTCCCAGACAGAGTTGACTTGTACATGTTGGGGTGGGCAAGGGGTTGGTGTTTGGGGGGTAGGGGTTGGTTTGGTGCAGTTGTAGTATATCTCCTTGGATTGGTTGGAGTCGAGGGAGATGGATAGTTCTCGCTTGGTCCAGTTGATGGTGGGGTTGACTTGTCTAAGCCAGGGGAGTTCAAGGATTACGTTCTCCTTTCCACAGTTGAGGATGTAGAACGTAACATGGTTCATGAGTTGTCCAATA
>JBBPLE010000482.1:0-25849 GCA_038089675.1 Boletales sp. KT-2023b | reverse complement strand
CCATTTTCTAATCTTGTTATCTTTGCTTCTGTTTCTCATGGAATGTTCTATCTTTGTTTGCTTAGTAACAAACCTTCCATAACATTCCATTAGTTTCCATTTCTTGCAGTACTTAAGCCATCGTTATACTCAATGTATCCCCAGCTTAGTCCTGCTCAATCTTACCTTGTTCTCTGAAACTCTCTGAACTCCTTCATTGACTTCTATCATTGACCAAACCTCTGATCCTCCAGCAAGCCCCCCTTGTCTGTATATCTTCAAACCTTTGACTTTGTCATTAGTTCTTTGAGCCTATGCTCATTCCTACCTGGATCAAGCATAACAAAAAGACTAAGCTCCTCTTTTTCAGGCTACCATCATTGTAGTTCCCACCATTTCCTCCCCTCGAACACCCAGAGCCCTAGAAAGGGCACTACAATGCTCTTATCAAGCCTCCTCAGACTCCCCCCCTCTACTGAACACTCAAATAAAGACTTCAACATCCCTCTTGATTTCCTTGAACAGGAAGAAACTCTTGTCCTAGCCCCAGACACCTCTCTCAGGGTATCCACACCACCTCTCCCCACCTTCACCATAACCAGACCCCTCCTCCCTCCCCAACCCCCCTCTGCCCCCACTCCCCCTCAACAATTCATTCCCTCACACCCACTTCCCCCCTTCCTTCCCCCACAACCACCTCACTCCACCATGATGACAAAACCAGTTGAACTCTGTGTTGTGAGTACATGTGTTATATGCACAGGAAGGTCTCTCACATGCCTGGGTTGGTTGACTGAGGAACTTACAATGGGTGATGGTGGTATTGAGTAAAGAATCAATTAGAACTCAGCTCTGCTGAGTCCAAAAGTGTTATGCTTGGTCTGGGTAGGAATGAGCATAGGCTCAAAGAACTATCTGTGGGTCAAGGGTTCAAGATGTTCGGACAAGGATGCTTGCCGAAAGGTCAAAGGGTTTGTCTGATGATGAGGTCAATGAAGGAGTTCGAGAGAATCGTCTAATGATGAGGTCGACAAAGTGGTTTGAGAGAATCGTCTGATGATGAGGTTGATGAAGTGGTCCAAGGGAATTGTCCAACAATGAGGCCGACAAAGAGGTTCAAGGGAATCGTCTGACAATGATGTCAATGAAGGAGTTTGAGGAGATCAAAGGTAAGATTGAGCAGGACTAAGCTAAGAATACATCGAGTAAAGCGATGGCTTAAGTACTGCAAAGAATAGAAACTAATAGAAGGTCATGGAAGGTTTGTTACTAAGTGAAAGAAGATAGAACCTTCCATGAGAAACAGAAGTTTAGATAACAAGAATAGAAAGCAGAAATGAAAGGTGTGTGATAAACATGTTGCATGTTCTAGAGCACTCTAAAGAAAGTAAAAAGGTACTGGGTTGGGCCGGTCTATTGTATCCAAAGAAGTAAGCAGAAATGAATCATAACATTAACCCTGGAGTACATTCAAAGTCACTATGAAGAATAAAATCAAAAGAAAGAATCAGAAATCCATGCACCTATCTCCACTGGGAGAACCAGTCATGTTAGCGTATGCTGAGTCATCATATCCTGGGTCGTTATCGTTCAGGTCAAGATCAGTGAGTTCGGGGTCAGGGGAGGGACAATGGTGATGTTGATGAGGGTGAGGGGTTCGACGACGACGATAAGAAGGGGGAGGAATCAGTCTGGGAGCCAAACCAGAGCCAGAGGACGGGGGGTTAGAGAGTCATTCAATGAGGGGTTGGGGTGGTGCAGGATCAGAATGCCTAGAACGTGTGGAAGAAGCTGAAGAGGAGGAGGAGTTTACAGGGTTGAGGGTATGAGGACAAGGACAGTGAGGGCAACGATGTTGGGTGTGACTGGGACGGTGACGAGCACAGTGGGGGCAGACATAATATGGACAGTTGATGCAGATGTGGGAGAGTCGGTGGCAGTGGAAGCATGCCCGACTGTAGAGGTAATGATTGGGAGAGAGGGGTATATTATGTTGTCCTTCCCAACTTACTTCAGCTCATTCCATGATGGCTAGTTCCTTGAGGGTGAGGGATTCTTCAGAAGCTTCTGGGGATGGGTTTTGGTGGAGACGTCGGTGTTCGTCAAGCTCTTGGGTGTAACGTAGAATGTCCTTGGCTAATTTGTCCATTTCCAGCTGATGCATGATGGAAAGGACAAGGTTGGTGAGCTCAGAGCGAGTTTCATGGAGGGTGGCGACATGTTCTGTGGGGTAGTCAGACATCTGGTCAGCAAGGGGGTAGAGGCTGTGGATTTCTTGGAAGAGAAGAAGGAGGGTATCAAGGGGGGAGAAAGGTTCTAGATGGGTGCAAAGGGGGGTAAGAAGGTGGGGGGTTTCAAGGAGAAGCATAAGGGAAGATTGTTTGGTGATAGGGAATGGGTCAGGATGAATGCATTGAGCATAAAGAGGTAATTCAACCAAGACGACCGGGTTTGGGTCAAGAGTGGGGAGGCATAGGGGAGGAGATGTAGGTTGGGGAATACCCAGGTTGTAATTAGTCAAGTCAAGGCCTTGGATATGATAGAGTAGGAGGGTGGTCCAGCTGGTGGTAGCTGTAGTGGGAGAGGGGGATCTAGCAGGAGCGGACATGTTTGGGTTTCAGTGGTATGAAGGATGAGAAGGGAAAGACATGAGGGTGGAGAGTTTTATACTCAGATAGGATTTCCTTGGCATGGTTAAACTCCAATTCAGGTAACCAGGAGTCTTCTTTGGCCAAATATTCCTTCCAATGGACTAGGAATTTTCGGTTATTCAGGGTTCCACAGTGTTGGATGATCTTTTCCATTTCATATTCCTCTTCTCTGTTGATAAGGTCAGGTGGAGGGGAGGGGAAGTTTGGTCGGTGTACATCATTTTCGCAATAGGGCAATAACAGGGATGCATGGAAGACTGGGTGTATTTTCCACATGTGTGGGAGGTGGAGTTTATAGGTAAGGGAAGAGAAGACCTGGGTAATGGTAAATGGGCCTTCTTGCTTGGGGGTGAACTTTGGATGGGAGATAAGGCATTTTAGATTTCAGGCTTCTAGCCAAACCTTGTCACCTTTATGGAAAGGAGTGAACTTTCCATGGAAACGGGATTTCATAACTTGTCTGGCAAGTTCGTGGGCCACCAGGGCTTCATCTCTGGCTGCAGAGAGGAGTTTGAGTCATTCTTTGACTGCTGGGAGGTTGGTCTCAGCAATGATAGTAGGGAGGGGGCAAGGTTCAAATCCCATCATGAGGAAGAATGGGGATTTATTGGTGACGGAGTGAGGACAGTGATTGTGTGCGAATTCAGCATGGGAGATGAGGTTGGACCATGTGGAGGGGGAATTTCCACAGAAGATCTGAAGATAGGTTTCTACTTTTTGGTTTACCTGTTTGGTTTCTCCATCAGATTGAGGGTGGTATGCAGTGGAGAGGGAGAGGTTGTATCCGAGGAGTTGTCCAAGTTCTTTTGCAAAAGAGGAGGTGAACTAGGGTCCACGGTCCAAGATAATCTTGTCATAGAGGCCAAATCAGGTGTAGACTTTGTGAAAAAAGAGGGAGGCGATTCCTTCAGCAGAGACAGATTTCTTGGTAGGACAGAGAATCACCCCCTTAGTAAGCCCATGGTCGACCACAACCAAAAGACTGTCAAAGTCAGAGGAGATAGGGAGGTTCGTGATGAGGTCACATGAGATCTGTCAGAAGGGAATAGGAGAGGAGGAAACAATGGGGGAGAGGGGTGGGGAGGTAGGATGGGTGTTTGCATTTGAAGACTGACAAGGGGCGCATCCTTTGATGTATTTTCACACAAATTGAGTGAGATCGGGCCACCAAAACTCGGCAGTGACAAGTTGATGAGTTTTAAGATATCCAGGATGACCAGCAGAGGTGTGGTTGTGGTGTCGTTCTATGATGGAGTGGCAGAGGTCAGGAGGAACATAGACACATCCTTGGAAGGTAAGAATGCCAGCGTCATATTGCCAGTTGGAAAGATGAGAGCAGAATTGGGCAGGGACATCACCAGTGGTGGTGTGCAAAGCGTCAAGGACAAGGGGGTCAGAAGTGGAGGAGGCAGCTAGTTTGGCTTGGAGGGAGGTGTCAATGAGGTTGACAAAAAGAGTGTCAGGAAGGAGGGTTACATTATTGTTATCCTCATCGGTTGGTGGGAGGAGATCCAGGTGGCAAGAGAGGGCATCAGGTGTGGCGAGGGAGGAACCAGGGACATGGGTCAGGTGGAGGTTGAAGTCCGAGATGTCAAGCAACCAACGAGCTTCTCATTGGTTGAGTTTTTGAGGTTGGCGAAAGTATGTCAGGTTTTTGTGATTGGTGAAAACTTCAACAGGGAAGGGGAATCCTTGGAGGTAATGACGCCAGGCTTTGAGACCTTGAACAATGGCGAGGAGTTCTCTGTCATAGATGTCATAATTTCGTTCAGCAGAGGAGAAGGATTGTGAGAGATAGGAACATGGATGCCAATCTCTGTTGACGTCAGTTTGAAGGAGGACTCCACCAGAGTCATATTTGGAGGCATTGGTGGCAATAGCAAAGGGGCAGGCGGGGTCTGGGAGATGGAGGATTGGACAACTAAGGAACAGTCATTTGAGTTCATCGAAGGATTGTTGGCAACTGGGAGACCAGTCCCAGGGTTGGTTTTTCTTTGTAAGGTCAAGGAGGGGGTGAGTGATGTTGGAGTAATTGGTGATGAATCGTTGATAGAAGCTAGCAAACCCTAAGAAGGAGCGGATGTCTTTGACTTTGGCAGGGGTTGGCCATTCACAAATACCATCCAGTTTCACTGGGTCCATGGTGAGCTCATCAAGACATACGATCATGCCAAGGTATTCAACCTTGTTGGTAGCAAATGTGCATTTTTCGAGTTTAAGGTGAAGATCTAACTCAGTCATGCGTTGGAGTACTCATTTGGTTCGTTCTTTGTGGGTTTTGGCATCAGGGGAGAAGATGAGGAGGTCATCCATGTAAATGACTAGCCATCCTTCTGCGATCATATCACAGAAGGAGTTGTTCATGAATTGTTGGAAGGTGGTGGGGGAGTTGCAAAGATCAAAGAACATGACTGTCAGTTTGAATAGTCCTTTGTGGGTGATGAATGCTGCTTTCCATTGGTGACCATCTTTGATGCAAATGTTGTTGTATCCCCAACAAACATCAAACTTGGTAAAGGTTTTGGCACCCTTAAGTTTATCGACAAGGTTGGATATGAGGGGGAGAGGGTAGGCATCATGGATGGTGTGTTCATTGATGTAGCGATAGTCTTGGCAGGGTTGAAGACCACCGTCTTTCTTTTTAACAAAGAAGAAGGGGGCAGCCTGGGGGGAGTTGGATGGATGAATCTTTCCTGCTTTGAGGTTCTCGTCGAGGAATGCTTCAGTAGCAGCTTTTTCGTCAGGGGAAAGGGGGTAGAGTTTGCCAACTTTTGGGGTGAAGGAGTCATTGAGATTGATCTCATGGTTGTAGGGTTGGCTAGGGGGAACATAGTCAGTTGCTTCTTTTGAGAAGACAGAGGAAAAGGTGGAGTATTCAGGTGGAAGAGTTGCCTTTGGTTTGGCCTTCTTGGCGGCCATGGCTAGCTTGGTTGCCATTGTGAGTTTGGCGATGGTGGCAGAGGGAATGAAACAAGATCCGCAATGCATGATTCAGTTGATGATTTGGTTGTCATTAGCCTGTCGGAGGTATTGGGCTTCGGTATCTTGCTTCATGTAGTCATAGAGGTGTCCATCCCAGATGGAGTCAACTTGTACATGTCAGGGTGGGTGAGGAGTTGGTGTCTGGGGTTTAGGAGTTGGTTTTGTACAATTGTAGTACAATTCCTGGGATTGATCAGAGTTGAGGGAGATGGATAGCTCTCACTTGATCCAGTCAATGGTGGGGTTGGCTTGTCTAAGCCAGGGGAGTCCAAGGATTATGTTCTCCTTTCCACAGTTGAGGATGTAGAACGTGACATGATGCATGAGCTGTCCGATGCAGACATAGAGTGTGGTGGAAAAATGGATGAGACCGTTCTTGTTCGAGGATTGGTTGACGTTTTTAATGGTGATGGGAGAGGGGAGTCATTCTTTTGGGAGACGATGTTTTTGAACAAAGTCCCAATTGATGCAAGAGATTTGCGCTCCAGAGTCAACGAGAGCACGAGTTCCAATGGCTTTTAGGTGCGATGGTTTGACGATTTCAAGGGGAATTTGCATAGATTGCTTGGTAATCAATGATACAAGTACAGGAGCACATGTAAAAGAGGGAGAGCCTTGTGTTGGGGAAGGTCTCCATTTTAAAAATCCTTGTTGGGTGTGACAAAGGAGATTCTTGCTGTGGTTTCTTCTTCGTCATTGTCCTCGACTTCTACTAGTCTTGGGACTTCTTCGACTTTTCTAACCTTCCTTTCTCCAGTTTTCTTCAGCTGGGAAGGGAAATTTGGGCAGTTGCCTGAGAGGTGTCCAGGTTTTTGGCAGCAGAAACAGAGTCCTTTGGTGATACAGCGTTTTTGCTCTTCTGGGGTTAACTTAGATACTTTGATAGCATCAATGTCCATGGTGTCAGGGTCTTTCTGGGGGTGGGAGGAGGAGGAGGCAGAGAACAAATGGTAGGGGGAGTTGGTCTTGCCTCATTTTGCCAAGTCATCAGCTCTTCCCCATTGGGTGAGGAAGTGGGTGGCTTTGGCATACCATTCATTGATTTTGGTGGGGATGGTATTCATGGACATGATGTGATGCATGAGTTTGATGTAGATGCCAGTGGAGAAGTATCCGATAAGGACATTTTGGTCAGTGATCCCACAGATCTGGACATGGTTTTGGAATTCAGAGATATACTTAGTGAGGTCAGAGAGGGAGGGTTTTCCTTCCATCTTGGTAGAAGAGAGCCAGGAGATGGAGAGGGTGGTGGTGTCTCTGTGTTCGAAGATGGTGTTGAACTCAGTAATAAAGTTTGCATAGGTTCCAAAATCTTTGTTTGTGCTGAGAGTGGCTTTTCGGAAAGAGGAGGCCCAAGTAAGGGCAGCTCCTTTGGTCATATACGAGAGGGCGAAGGCTATTTTCTTGGCGTCGGTGGTATAGACTTCTTCGTTGACAAGGAGGTAGGTTTGGACAGAGTCCAACCAGGTCGTGGCTTTGGCGTAGTCACCATCAAAGTTTTCAGGGGCACCAATGTGAAGTTCGACTGGTTTCAAGGTCATGGTGGAACAGGGTGGTTGTGGGGGAAGGAAGGAGGGGAGTGGATGTGAGGGAATGAACTGATGAGGGGAAATGGGAGTAGAGGATGGGGGAGGAAGAAGGAGAGGTCTGGTTTCAGTGGAGGTGAGGAGTGGTGGTGTTGGTTCCCTGGGAGAGACGTCTGGGGCAGGGGCAAAGGTTTCTTTGTCAGAGTATTTGGTGGAGGGGGGAGATTCTGAGGGGACTCGATAAGAGCATCGTAGTGCCCTTTTAAGGGCTCTTGGTGTTTGAGGGGAGGAAATGGTGAGAGACTACAGTGATGGTAGCTTGAAAAGAGGAGCTTAGTCCTTTTGTTACGCTTGGTCCAGGTAGGAATGAGCATAGGCTCAAAGAACTATCTGTGGGTCAAGGGTTCAAGATGTTTGGACAAAGATGCTTGCTGAAAGGTCAAAGGGTTCGTCTGACGATGAGGTCAATGAAGGAGTTTGAGAGAATTGTCTGATAATGAGGTCGACGAAGTGGTTCAAGAGAATCGTCCAATGATGAGGTCAATGAAGTGGTCCAAGGGAATTGTCCAACAATGAGGCCGACAAAGAGGTTCAAGGGAATCATCTGACAATGATGTGGACGAAGGAGTTCGAGGAGATCAAAGGTAAGATTGAGCAGGACTAAGCTAAGGATACATTGAGTAAAGTGATGGCTTAAGTACTGTGAAGAATAGAAACTAATAGAAGGTCATGGAAGGTTTGTTACTAAGCAAAAGAAGATAGAACCTTCCATGAGAAACAGAAGTTTAGATAACAAGAATAGAAAGCGGAAATGAAAGGTGTGTGATGAACACGTTGCATGTTCTAGAGCACTCTAAAGAAAGTAAAAAGGTACCGGGTTGGGCTGGTCTATTGTATCCAAAGAAGTAAGCAGAAATGAATCATAACAAAAAGTAAATACATGTGACATGTGAACTAATTACTATGTATGTAACACAGAGTCCATTCAACACTCCCTCTTGCTAAGTATACAGTAGATATGTAAAGCATTAAAATGGAGGGCAGTACTTTTTACTTGGTGGAGTTAAACTCCAGTCCAAGCTGGGAGCAGAATTCATTGAACTTGATGCATCCAAGGTTTTTTGTGAACATATTGGTAGGATTGTCAGTCCCAGGGATATAGAATAGCTCCACTAGCTTGTGGACCATGACTGCATCACAGATGAAATGGTATTTCACCCAGATATGTTTGTTGCACTTTTCAGTCACAAGGTTTTGTGCAATGAATAGACTACCCTGATTGTCACCACAGATGGGGATAGGTTTCAGCTTATAGCTGAGTTCACCCATCATCTCATGGATCCACATGCATTGATGTAAACAATTGCTCAATGCCATGTATTCTGCTTTGGTGGAAGAGATGGCAGTGGTTTTTTGTAAGTGTGAATTCCACAAAAACACACCATCGGCCATCTTAAGACAGAAGCCAGTTTGGGAGTATGTGGTATTAATGTCCTGTGCCCAATCTGAGTCAGTACAGGCAAGAATGCCTTTTCCAGAGGAACCATTGTATAGGAGGGAATAATCCCAGGTTCCAATGAGGTACTGGCAGATATACAGAGCTCTATCGAGATTTCCTGTGAAGGGTTGGCTGACATTCATGCAAGTTGGGTAACTGCATATGCAATGTCTGGACAGGTGCCGATCATAAGATACAGCAATGAGCCAATCACAGTCTGAAAACATGTCTGTAATTCATGTTGGACCAGTGCATTGTTCTTCACTGGGTAGTAACCCTGTGGGAGAGGAGTAGGCGTGGATTTGGTGTTGGTCATGCCACATCACTCAAGCACCTTGTTGAGGTAATCCTTTTGGTCAATTCAGATGTTATGACCTTCTTGATGAATATTCATTTGGAGGAATTCAGATGGCTCTCTGAGATCATGACATTCCCACTTCTTCATAAATGCAGCCTTGATCTTGTCTACAAAGATCTTGTTGGGGCTGCAGAAGAGGGCATCATCTATGTAGACTATTGCTAGACAGATGTCTTTGCCTTTGTGACAAATGAAAAGTCTGGCATTGGTTTTTAACCATTTGAAGCCAAGTTCCGCCATGGATGCATCAAGCACTTTCCACCAGGCTAAGCCAGCTTGCTTGAGTCCATACAATGCATGCAGTAGGCAGAGGACTTTGCCTTTTGAGTTGGAAGGCATGAACCCCTCAGGAAATTCCATGTAGATCTCCTCTTCTGGTTTACTGTATAGGTAGGCAGAGCATATGTCAAGCCTGGAAATGTACCATCCTTCCAGGGCCAAGAGGGTGAACATATTGTACATTGCACAGTCTCAAAATGTACAACTGGGGAAAAGACTTGGTCAAAGTCTAACCCTTCAACCTGGCTAAAGCCTTTGGCTACCAGGTGGGCTCTTTTACAACCATCCAACTTTTGATTGAAGACCCAATGGTTTTTTATCACCTTTTGGTGTTGCAGGTGTGGAACTACTTCATAGACCTTATGGTCCTTCAGCATTTGTAGCTGGTCCTCACAGGCTTTAAGCCAATCCTTCTGCTCTGATTTAGGGAGCTTCTGGATGTTGCAGAATGTCCACTTGCATAGATTAGGGGATGCCCCAAAAGTGGAATCATGTGGGATAGCACAATCGCAAAGGTATGAAACCAAGCATCTCCCCCTTCCCATGTGAGACAGTCAACATCATCCTTGGAAGTAGGAGATGGGGGGAGTTCACCAGGGACTGCAGGTGAATCCAGAACAGAGTCCAGAATGCAGGACAGGCCAGCTTTTCCAGTTAAATCCTTCCAGCATGACTCACTCTCAAGGTCCCAGAGCTGTTGCAAAGGGTGACAATGTTCACCAAAAATGTTTCTGGGGCATGTCAGGGGGTTGCAGAGATGCTTGCTATACCTTGGGATAGGTGGGGGACCAACTGGAGGTGGTTGGTGTGATGGAGGAGTCACTGGAGGTCGGGCTGGACTGGGTGTCTGCATGCAAGGAGTGAGAGATGGAGAAGAGGATCTCAACATGCTCAGGCTCAGCATTGGTGTGGGAGAGGGTGATTTCTTGAGGCCACACTGGACTCATCGCTGGAACTAGATTCTGACTTGGAACTCTCATTGGAACCAGCAGAAGCCAGAACTGGAATCTCCAGAATGTCATCATGAGTATGAGTAGGTTTGGAGGGACCTGAATGGGGATGGTGTGGGGCAGATCAAGAGCATCTCAGAAAGAGAGTCTTGTCAAAGATCACATGTGCCGATGTAACAACAGCATTGTTGGATGACATAAAGATGAAGTTTGAGTCACTACCAGGGGCGACACCCAAGTAGATCATCAACTGCAATCTTGGCTGTAGCATTCCGCCACAGTGTTCTGCTGGAATGTGCACATAGGCACCACAACTGAATACTTGTAGGTGATCTATGGAGGGTTTCTCCTCCTTAAGTATTGTCAGGGGGGTATTCCATTTAAGCTGTAGCTGTGGGGTCTGATTGTATACATGGGTTGCATGAAGCAGAGCCCATTCCCAATAGGAGGGAGGCAGGCAAGTGTGTAGACATATTACCTGTGCCTTGTCCATTAAAGTGTGAATAAGGTGTTCTGCACACCCATTCTGCTGGTGTGCATATGGGGCAGACTGTTGGATGTTAATCCCATTGTCCTTCAGGAAGTCCTGAAATGCTCTGGAAGTGTATTCACCTCTGGCATCAGAATGCCAGTGTTTTATCACAGCATTGTACTGATTGCAGACAAATGCAAACCATTGCTTGGTCGCATAGAGTGTCTGATCCTTGGACCTTATCAAGGTGGTCCAGGCCATTGATGTGAAGTCATCATAAAAGACAACTGCATACTTATATTTCAAGTAAGATGCTACCTCAAAGGACTTTAAGTCCAAGTGGATCAACTCAAAGGGAGCAGTTGCCCATGTCTCACTAAGAGGAAATGGATGATTTGGCTGTTTGCTGAGCTGACACCCTTGGCAGAGGTCAGTCTTAGATGGGATCTTCACATTGGGAAAACCCTTCAGGTGCTTTTTAGCATGCCTGATGACATCAGGGGACAAATGTCCAAGATGTCAGTGCATGAGCTCATATTTGATCTCAGAGGTGAGTGACAACATGCTGGAAGGCACGTCATCAGGGAAGATGGGTTTGGTGTGAAGCCAATACATGGTTTGTCCACCATGACTGTGGAACTCCAAGTAAGCTTCCTTGAAGCATTGGTCCCAGATAGTTAAATACCTAGGCCTGGCACGAAGTGTGAGGCAGGTGTTCTGCAATACAATGCCCATGGACACGAGTCAAACAACACATGAGGACATGTGCAAGACAGGTGATAGGCAGCATACATGGTTGCCAAACCATAGCAGAATGGTACCTCTACTGTATAATAGGTGATCAGCTGTTTGCAGTGGAAGCCCATTGGGGCTGGTTGAATTTTTGGTACTTGATGAAGTCTGAATGATCAGGTGAGAAATGAGCTGAAGCTCCTGAATCAAGCAGCCACATGTCCAATGGGACCTTATGTGAATGTGCCTTTTCCTTTCCTTTGCTGTCCTTACTGCATGAATCACACTGTGCAAACCCATGTGTAGCAGATTTATTTGAACTATCTACTACAGGGAATGTGTACATGCAATTTACCTGTGGCAGAGTTAACTGTGCATCAGTACCTGATGTAGATGTGGAAGGGAATATGCACTGTGATGTGGATTCCATGAAGAATCCTTTGATGTATTCATCATAGGCATCATTGCCCAGACTTACAATGTTTTCATCAACCTCCATGATTCTGGTGGTTCCAGCAAGTGGAACTTCTGTGATCCATTGGGAAAGTGGGGTGGAAAGGCAGTCAGAGAGGAATTGCTCTGTGCAAGCATGCTTGGAGTGGCGGGATGCAACCAGTTCGAGGTTGTGGATGGTAGAGGAGGTTGCAGGGACCTCAAGGTGTTGTGTGAGGGAGATGGTTTCCTTGGTGAGAGGAAATGCAGGTGGCCCATAGTGGGTTGTGCCGGGCATGTGTGTGTTGCAGCAGGGGTCAGGGACAGGCAACATGAATGTGGTGGCAGCAAGGGCAATGATGGTGGTGGAGATGAAGGTGAAGGAAGCTGAGGCTTGTGCAGCCTCTGCCTGCTTCTTCTCCTTGCAGGTTTTCTTCTTCTCCTTGTGCTTTTCCTCACCCTTTTCAGAGCAATTCTTGCACCTCTGCTGCTTCTGGTTAGTATTCCCCTTGGAAGAGGAACCACCTTGTTGCGTCTGCTGCTGCTGGGAGAACTGGGGTTCCCCCTGCTGCTGTTTGATGGCACAGACTTTGTTGGCCTGTTGAGGCTGGGAGTCCTTTGCAGGATGGCGCTGCACATATGTTTGCCATGACACTTCTACTTGTTGGGAAATCTCCTCAACTGTAGGAACAGTCTTGGTGACAACCCCTGCAGAGTTGGTCTCCAGCTTGGCTGTGGCAATGGCAGCAGCGATGTGGTTGGCATACTTTGGGATCTTGGAGATCACAATCAATGACTTTATTTTGTCATCAACCAGGTACCCAAAGTCAGAGAGCTGGGAGAAGAGGGTGTCAAGCTTGGAAAAGGTTGACACTGGCAAGTTGTTGTCAGGGATGGTGAGACCCATAAGGGCCTTGAATTCTGTTATGGCAGAGGAGACAGTGGGGTTGTTGAACCATTTTTTGAGTTCAATCAGGATATTTTCAGCATGGTTGCCTAAATTGATTCCACACTCGCAAATGTGTTGTTCACAGGTGAGCACGATGGTGCCAGTGGCCTTGTCAATGTCCTTGTCCCAGTCCTCCTGCTTTTCTTCAGTGCAACAGACTTCATCAGCTGGAGGGGTGTAGGCAGGAGTGATGATGTTTCTGCTGGCATCTTTTACCTCAGTGATTTCTCCAGGGATGGAGGGATGGAGCTTCATGATCCAGGAGTAGACTCCAATGGATTGAAGGTAGTTGTCCATCTGGGAACACCAGGCATGGTAGTTCATGGCATTGAGTTTGGTGATGGTGGCAAGGGAGGAAGACGACATGTTTGAGTTCTGGATGAGGATAGACATTAGCATGGGAACCTTAAACAAAGAGTGAAAGGGAGTGGAATGAACTGCATTGCTGAACATCCAGAGCTCATACACTTGGGAGACATTGTCTCCCCTTGTTTTTGAGATGGGGAGTGCCTGCTTTGTGTGGCTTTCGCTTTGCAAAGCATCTGGTGGAACTTAATCCACACAGACAGCTCAAACATTCACCATCTGGGGGTGGAACTTAATCCACACCCCAGAGGCACCTGTGTGGTGAGCAGAACTGAATCTGCATCAACCAACAGTCAGGTAAGGATGAGAAAGTGGAGGGCAGTGTAAGCCACACACTAGCCCACTCAGTGCTCATAACCTGTTGCAAGTATGCATGTTACATACATGGGAAGGTCTCTCACATACCTGGGTTGGTTGGTTGAGGAACTTATGACAGGTGATGGTGGTATTGACTAAAGAATTGATTAGAACTCAGCTCTGCTGAGTCCGAAAGTAAATACATGTGACATGTGAACTAATTACTATGTATGTAACACAAAGTCCATTCAACACTCCACATTGGCACTCCCGAAATCTTTGATGGCAACTACACCAAAGCAACAATCTGGTTGGACTCTGTCTGAACCTATCTCCTTGTCAATGAAGAAGTCTACACCACTGACACTAAGAAGATCACCTTTGCTCTTTCATACATGATCAAAGGAGCTGCCCTTACTTGGGCCTCTTCTTTCCAAAAAATTGCTCTCAAAGCCAACAAAGGTTTTGGAACCTATGAGGAATTTATAAAGTCATTCAACACCACCTTTGAACACAAGGATACTGCTGTCCTCTCCATCACCTGGCTCTCCACCACCAAGATGGAAGGAAAACCCTCTCTCTCCAACCTTACTAAGTACATCTCTGAATTCCAAAACCATGTCCAGATCAGTGGAATCACCAACCAAAATGTTCTCATCAGATATTTCTCCACTGGCATCTATGTCAAACTTATGCAGCACATCATGTCTATGGACACCATCCCCACCAAAATCGATGATTGATATGTCAAAGCCACTCACTTCCTCACCCAATGGGGAAGGGCAGATAACATGGTGAAACAAGGCAAGACAAACCTCCCCTACCATTCATTCACTGCCTCCTCCTCCTTCTGTCCCCAGAAAGACCCTTACACCATGGATACTGATGCAATCAAAGTGTCCAAGATGACCCCAGAAGAATGAAAACACTGTATCACCAAAGGACTTAGTTTCCATTGCTGCAAACCTGGATATCTCTCAGATGAATGCCCCCACTTCCCTTCTCAGCCAAAGAAAACTGGAGAAAGAAAGGTTAGAAAGGTCAAAGAAGTCCCAAGGCTAGTAGAAGTTGAGGATGATGACAAAGAAGAAACTGTGGCTAGAATCTCCTTTGCTTCACCCAATGAGGATTTTTAGAAAGGAGACCTTCCCCAATGCAAGGCTCTCCCTCTTTTATGTGTGTCTCTGTACTTGTATCATTGATTACAAAGCAATCCATGCAAATCCCCATCAAAATCGTCGAACCATCACACTTAAAAGCCATTGGAACCTGTGCTCTCATTGACCTCATTGACTCTGGAGTGCAAATCTCTTGCATTGACTGGGACTTTGTTCAAAAAAATCACCTCCCAAATGAATGACTCCCCTCCCCCATCGCTGTCCAAAACATCAACCAATCCTTGAACAAAAATGGTCTTATCCATTTCTCCACCACACTTTATATCCACATTGGTCAACTCACACATTGTGTCACATTCTACATCCTTAACTGTGGAAAAAGAAAATGTAATCCTTGGACTCCCCTAGCTTAAACAAGCCAATCCCACCATCGACTGGATCAAATGAGAACTCTCTATTCCCCTCAACTCTGACCAATCCAGAGACCTATACCACAACCATACCAAACCACCCCCCACCCCCCAAACACCTACCACTTGCCCACCCTGCCATGTACATGTTGATTCCATCTGGGATGGATGTCTCTATGATTACATGAAGAAAGAAACTGAGGCACAATACCTCCTATGGGCCAACAACAACCACATCATCAATCAAATCATCTGCTATGGATCTTGCTTCATTTCTGCCACCACTATTGCCAAACTCACAACATCCATGGAACTAGCTATGGCTGCTGAAAAAGCCAAACCAAAAGTGACTCTCCCACCTGAATACTCTGCCTTTTCCTCTGTCTTCTCCAAAGAAGCAACCAACCATGTTCCCCCCAGCCAACCCTATGACCACAAAATCAACCTTGATGACTCCTTTACCCCAAAGATCAGCAAGCTTTACCCCCTCTCCCCTGATGAAAAAGCTGCCACTGAGGCTTTCCTTGACAAGAATCTCAAAACAGGAAAGATTCATCTATCCAACTCCCCTCAAGCTGCACCCTTTTTCTTCATTAAAAAGAAGGACAGTGGTCTCCATCCCTGCCAGGACTACCGATATGTCAATGAACATACCATCCATGACGCCTATCCCCTCCCCCTCATATCTGACCTCATCAATAAACTCAAAGGGGTGCCAAGACCTTTACCAAATTTGATGTCTGTTGGGGTTACAACAATGTTCATATCAAGGATGGTCATCAATGGAAAGCAGCATTCATTACACACAAAGGATTGTTCAAACCAACTGTCATGTTCTTTGGTCTCTGCAACTCTCCTGCCACTTTCCAACGCTTCATGAATGACTCCTTCTGTGATATGATCACAGAAGGATGGCTAGTCATCTACATGGATGATCTCCTCATCTTTTCCCCCAATGCCAAAACCCATGAAGAATGAACCAAACACGTTCTCCAATGCATGACAAAGTTAGACCTTCATCTCAAACTCAACAAATGCAAGTTTGCTACTGACAAGGTTGAATACCTTGGAATGATTGTCCACCCTGATGAACTCGCCATGGATCTGGTAAAACTAGATGGCATTCATGAATGGCCTATCCCTGCCAAAGTCAGGGATGTCCACTCCTTCTTAGGATTTGTCAACTTCTACCGATGTTTCATCCCCAACTACTCCAACATTGCACACCCCCTCCTTGACCTCACAAAGAAGAACCAACCCTGGGACTGGTCTCCTAGCTGCCAACAGTCCTTCAATGAACTCAAATGATTGTTCCTTTATTGTCCAATCCTCCATCTCCCTGACCCCACCTGCCCCTTTGCCATCACTACTGATACCTCCAAATATGCCTTTGGTGGGGTCCTTTTCCAAACCGACACCAATGGTGATTGGTACCCATGCTCTTACCTCTCTCAATCCTTCTCCCCCACTGAATGCAACTATGACATCTATGATAGAGAACTCCTCACTGTCATTCATGGCCTCAAAGCCTGGCGTCATTACCTCCAAGGATCCCCCTTCCCTGTTGAAGTCTTCACAGATTATAAAAACCTCACATATTTCCACCAACCTCAAAAACTTAATTGATGACAGGCTTGTTGGTTACTTGACATCTCAGACTTCAACCTCCACCTTACCCATGTCCCTGGCACCTCTCTTGCAGCACCAGACACTCTCTCTCACCAACCAGACCTCCTCCCACCCACCAATGATGACAATGACAATGTCACTCTCCTTCCTGACACTCTCTTCATCAACCTCATCAACACCTCTCTTCAAAGCAAACTAGCTGCCTCCTCCACCTCAGACCCCCTTGTCCTGGATGCCCTATGTGCTACCACTGGTGATGTTCCTGCTCATTTCTGCTCTCAACTCTCTAACTAGCAATATGATGCTAGCATTCTCACCTTCCAAGGACATTTCTATGTTCCCCCTGACCTCCATTGATCTATTGTTGAATGCCACCACAATCACACCTCTGCTGGCTATCCTGGATACTTTAAAACTTGCCAACTTGTTGCTGCTGAATTTTGGTGGCCAGGCCTTGCTCAGTTCATCCACAAATATGCTGAAGGATGCGCCCTCTGCCAATCATCAAAGACAAACATCCATCCCACCATTTCCCCCCTCTCCCCCATTGCCTCTTCCTCCTCTATCCCTTTCCAGCAGATCTCCTGTGACCTTATCATGGACCTCCCTATTTCCTTGGGCTTTGACAGTCTTTTGGTCATGGTCAACCATAGGCTTACTAAGATGGTGATTCTCTGCCCTACCAAGAAATCCATCTCCACTGAAGGAATCACCTCCCTCTTTTTCCACAAAGTCTACACCTGGTTTGGCCTCTACAACAAAATCATCTCTGATCATGGCCCCTAATTCACCTCCTCCTTTGCAAAGGAACTTGGACAACTCCTTGGATACAACCTTTCCCTCTCCACCACATACCACCCTCAATCTGATGGAGAAACTGAATGAGTAAATCAGGAAATAGAAACCTACCTTTAAATCTTCTGCAGCAACTCCCCCTCCACATGGTCTGATCTAATCTCCCATGCCAAATTCACACACAATCACCATCACCATTCCATCACCAACAAATTTCCATTTTTTCTCATGATGGGCTTTGAACCCTGCCCCCTTCCCACCATCATCACTGAAACCAACCTTCCAGCAGTCAAAGAACAACTTAAACTCCTCTCTGCAGCTTGAGACAAAGCCCTGGCAGCACATGAACTTGCTAGACAAATTATGAAATCCTGCTTCCATGAAAAGTTCACTCCCTTTTGTAAAGGTGACAAAGTTTGGCTAGAAGCCCAAAATCTAAAATGTCTTATCTCCCATCCAAAGTTCACCCCTAAGCAAGAAGGTCCATTTACCATTACCCAGGTTCTCTCCCCCTTTACTTATAAACTTTGCCTCCCATGCATGTGGAAAATACACCTGGTCTTCCACACCTCCCTGTTATCATCCTATCATGAAAATGATGTATATACATGGACCAAACTTTCCTTCCCCTCCACCTGACCTTATCAATGGAGAAGAGGAATATGAAATGGAAAAAATCATCCAACACCATGGAACCCTGAACAACCAAACATTCCCAGTCCAATGGAAAGGATACTTGGCTGAAGAAGACTTATGGCTACCCAAATCGGAGTTTAACCATGCAAAGGAAATTCTCTTTGACTATAAAACCCTTCACCCTCATGCCTTCCCTTCCCCACCCCCCACATTATCCACTAAACCCAAACATGTCCACTCCCATTAGATCCCCTTCCCCCACTACAGCCACCACTGGCTGGACCACCCCCTTGCTTTATCATATTCAAGGTCTTGATTTGACTAATTACAATCCTGCCATTCCCCAACCTCCTTCTCCTCCTTTGCACCTTCCCACTCTTGACCCCAACCCAATCATCTCCATTGAATTACCACTTTATGCTCAACATATCTGTCCTGATAACTTCCCCATCACCAAACAATCCTCCTTGATGCTCCTCCTTGAATCCCCCCATCTCATTACTCCCCTTCATGCTCATCTAGAACCCTTCTCTCTCCTTGATACTTTACTCCTCCTTTTTCAAGAGATCCACAGCCTCTACCCCCTCATCAACCAAATGTCTAACTACCCCATGGAACACATCGCCACCCTCCATGAAATCTGCATGGAGCTGACCAACCTTGTCCTTTCCATCATGCACCAACTAGAAATGGACAAGCTAGCCAAGGACATTCTATGCTATATCTGAGAGCTCAATGAACACCACCACCTACACCAAAACCCTTCCCCAGAAGCCTCTGAAGAACCCCTTACCCTTGAAGAGTTAGCTGTCATTGAATGAGCCAAAGTCAGTTGGGAAGGACAGCATAATGTACCCCTCTCTCCCAATCATTACCTCTACAGCCAGGCATGTTTCCATTGCCACCAACTCTCACACATCTGCATCAACTGTCCATTCTATATCTGCCCACACTGTGTGCAACACTGCCCTGGCCATACCCAAAATCGCTGTCCTTGTTGCCCTCATCCTTGTACCCTCAACCCAGTGGGTTCTTCTTCTTCTTCAGCTTCCTCAACACATTCTAGGTGTTCTGGCTTCACTCCCCCATCCCCACCCCAACCTCTCATTGAATGACTCTTCAATCCTCCATCCTCTGGCTCAAGCACTGCTCCCAGATAAGTTCCCCCCCCATCCTATCATTGGCATCAACCCCTTCACCCTTGTCACCATTGTCATTGCCCATCTCCTGATCCAGAACTTGCTAACCTGGACCTGAATGACAACAACCCAGGTTATGATGACTTGGCTTATACCAACATCACTGGTTCCCCTGGCAGAGATAGGTGCATGGATCTCTAATTCTTTTTCTTTGATTCATTTCTTGTTGTGACTTTGAATGTACTCCAGGGGTAATGTTACATTTCATTTCTTTGTATGATAAACCAGCCTGACCTGATATCTTTCTTTTTTTTAGAGTGCTCTAGAACATACAATGTGTTCACTGCACATCATTCATTTCCATTTTCTAATCTTGTTATCTTTGCTTCTGTTTCTCATGGAATGTTCTATCTTTGTTTGCTTAGTAACAAACCTTCCATAACATTCCATTAGTTTCCATTTCTTGCAGTACTTAAGCCATCATTATACTCAATGTATCCCCAGCTTAGTCCTGCTCAATCTTACCTCATTCTCTGAAACTCTCCAAACTCCTTTGTTGACTCCTTCATCAGACGACCCCTTCAAATCTCATTGACTTCCATCATCAACCAGACCTCTGATCCTTCAGCAAGCCCTCCTTGTCTGAATATCTTCAAACCTTTGACTTCATCATTAGTTCTTTGAGCCTGTGCTCATTCCTACCCAGACCAAGTGTAACAAATAGCATGATTGCAAAAGAATGAAACCAAAGCATCTCCCCCTTCCTGTGTGAGACAGTCAACATCATCCTCAGAAGTAGGAGATGGGGGAAGTCCACCAGGGACTGTAGGTGAATCCAGTATGCAGGACAGGCCAGCTTTGCCAGTTAATTCCTTCCAGCGGGAAACACTCTCCAGGTCCTGTAGCCAATGCAGAGGGTGATGATGCTCACCAAAAATATTTCTGGGGCATGTTGGAGGGTTGCACAAGTGTTTGCTATGCCTTGGGATAGGCAGTGGACCTGTTGGAGGTGGATGGTGAGATAGAGGTGTCACTGGAGGAGGGGCTGGACTGGGTGTTCATGTGCAAGGAGTGAGAGACAGAGAAGAAGTTCTCGACAATCTCAGGCTCAGCAATGGTAAAGGAGAGGGTGAATCCCTACAAGGAGCGGAATGAACTGCATCAGACTCATCACTGGAAGTAGAATCCAACTCAGAATTCTCATCAGAACTGGTGGAAGCTAGAACCAGAAAGTCTGGAACCTTGTCATAAGTGTGAGTTGGTTTGGATAGACCCAAATGGGGGCAGTGTGGGGCAGAGCAAGAGCATCTCAGGAAGAGAGTCTCATTGAAGATCACATGTGCCAATGTGACAACAGCATTGTTTGGTGACATGAAAGCGAAATTTGAGTCACTACCAGGGGCAATGCCCAAGTAGATCATCAATTGTGATCTCAGCTGTAACTTTCTGCCATGGTGTTCAGCCAGAATGTGCATGTAGGCACCACAACTGAATACCCATAAATGGTTGACAGAGGGTTTCTCCCCCTTAAGTAATGTCAGGGGGGTGTCCCAACAAAGACAGGACTGTGGGGTCCAATTATAAATGTGGGTTGTGTGAAGCAGGGCCCATTCCCAATAGGAAGGAGGTAGGCAAGCATGTAAATGCATTGCCTGTGCCTTGTTCATTAATGTACAGATTAGGCATTCTGCACACCCATTCTGCTGGTGTGCATATGGGGCGGACTGTTGGATATTTACTCTGTTGTCCTTCAGGAAGTCCTGGAATGCTCTGGAAGTGTATTCACCTCCAGCATTGGAACACCAATGTTTTATCACAGTATTGTACTGATTGTGGACAAAGGCAAACCATTGTTTGGTTGCCCAGAGTGTCTGATCCTTGGACCTTATCAAGGTGGTCCAGGCCATTGATGTGAAGTCATCATAAAAGACAACTATGTACTTATATTTTGAGTAAGATACTACCTCAAAGGACTTTAAGTTTGAATGAATCAACTCAAAGGGAGTGGTTGCCTGCATCTCACTAAGAGGGAAGGGATGATTCAGCTGCTTTCTGAGCTGACATCCTTGACAGAGGCCAGTTTTAGATGGGATCTTCATGTCAGGAAAATCCTTCAGGTGCTTTTTAGCATGCCTGATGACATCAGGGGATGAATGCCTGAGACATCAGTGCATGAGTTCATATTTGATCTCAGAGACAAGTGATGACATGTTTTTAGGTACATCATCAGGGAAAATAGGCTTGGTGCAAAGCCAATACATGGTTTGACCACCATGACTGTGGAACTCCAGATAAGCTTCTTTGAAGCACTGATCCCAGATAGTGAGGTATGAAGCATGAGGCATTGGTTCTGTAGTAGTGTGCCCATAGACATGAGCCATACAGCACATGAGGGCATGTGCAAGATAGGTGATAGGTGGGCAATATGATTGCCAAACCATAGCAAAACAGTGCCTCTACCTATAATAGGTGATTGGCCATTTGCAGTTGAAGCCCATTGAGGTTGGTTGAATTTTTGGTATTCAACAAAGTCAGCTCAATCTAGTGAAAAGTGAGCAGAAGCTCCAGAATCAAGTAGCCACATGTTGGATGGAACCTTATGTGTATGTGCTTTTTCCTTTCCTTTGTTGTCCTTACTACAACTGTCACACTGTGTGAATTTGCAGGTAGCAGACATATTTGAACTATCTACTACAGGAAATGTGTATATATGATTTACCTGAGGCAGAGTTAACTGCACATCAGTACCTGATGTAGAGGGGGAAGGGATTACACACTGTGATGTGGACTCCATAAAGAAGTCCTGTATGTACTTGTCATAGGCATCTTCACCCAGACTGACAGTATCTTCCTTGTCATCGGCCTCCATCATTCCTGTGGTCTTGGCTAGCAGGACTTCTGTGATCTGTTGGGAAAGCAGGGCAGAAAGGTGGTCAGAGAGGGATTGCTCTGTGTGGCTGTGCTTGGAGTGGCATTGTGCAACCAGTTCAAGATTGCAGATGATAGAGGAGGTTGTAGGGACCTCGAGGCATCATGTGAGGAAGACAGTTTCCTTGGTTAGAGGAAATGCAGGCAGCCCATAGTGGGTTGTGCTGGTGGTATGTGCAGAACAGCAGGGGTCAGGGATGGGAGACATGAACATGGTGGTGGCAGGTGTGATGATAGTAGTGGAGGTGAAGGCAAAGGAGGCAGAGGCTTGTGCAGCCCCTCCCTGCTTCTTTTCCTTGTGGGTCTTCTTCTTCTCCTTGCATTTTTCCTTGCCCTTTTCAGAGCAATTTCCATCGTGATGCTGCTGCTTCTGGTTAGTATTCCCCTTAGAAGAGGAACCACCTTGCTGTGTCTGCTGTTGTTGCTGGGAGAACTGGGGTTCCCCCTGCTGCCATTTGATGGCACTGACTTTGTTGGCCTGTTGAGGCCAGGAGTCCTGTTACGATTGGTAATAACCCCCTATCTTTTCTTCATTCTCTACATAACAATCTCTCTCAATCTTCTTTTGACTCTATTGCTATGCAACACAGTAACATTGATTTCCCTTTACATTCTAAACTTTACCATGTCTACTCATGTCTATTATCTATTTTTACATAGAGATCTCTGATTTTATTGCTATGCATTTCCCTCCATGCAACACATGCTATTTATCATCCATATTTCTCATCACTATACATAGCCTTTGATCACAGCACCTTTGCATGGTCTTGCATAGTGTTATACTTAGTTTCCACAGTATCTGGGCTGTTCACTGACTCTTGGTGACTTGGTATGACTGGCACCATTTAGTATAAATACTGGCCACACATGTACTGTAACTCTAAGCAATTCCTACCTTAGGTTTTTGCCTTCACATCTCTAGTCCTCCTCTGAGCTCATCCCTAAGTTGGCCTTAGTGCCTCCTCATCATCATCCTTAGTCCCCAGCCACCCAGAACCCCTGCAATCCTTCTGGAAGATCTTTGATGTCATCTGATGTAAGAACACACCTTCACCCACCAGAAACCTTGACCTTTATTTCCAGAATCCCTGACTTATGTCAGTATGTTATCCCCAACCCCTGTCCTTGACCTAGGCGATTACTGCTAGGTCTACACTTGTTCCTACCTGGACCAAGCATAACAAGTCCTTAGCAGGATGGCATTGCACATACATTTGCCATGACACTTCTACTTGTTGGGAGATTTCCTTGACAGTGGGCACTGACTTGGTAACAACTCCCTTGGAGTCAGTCTCTGGTTTGGCAGCAGCAATTGTGGCAGCAACATGGTTGGCATACTTCAGGATCTTGGAGATCACAATTAATGACTTTATTTTGTCATCAACTGGGTAACTGAAGTCAGAGAGCCAGGAGAAGAGTGTATCCAATTTGGAAAATGCTGTGACCAGAGAGTTGTTGTTGGGGATGATAAGACCCATGAGGACTTTAAACTCAGTGATAGCAGAGGAGACAGTGGGGTTGTCAAATCACTCTTTGATCTTGAGCAGGATGTTTTCAGTGTGGTCACTGAAATCAATCCCACACTTGCAAACATGGCATTTGTAGGTGTTATGATCGGTGGTAACCCCCTATCTTTTCTTTCCTTGTTACATAACAATCTCTCTCAGTCTTCTTTTGATTCTTTCACTATGCAACATGGTAACATTAATATCCCTTCACATTCTAGACTTAACCATGTCCATTTACACTTACTATCTATCTTTACATAGAGATCTCTGATCATCATTTCTATGTGTTCCCACTTGCACAGCCCATGCTATTTATTCTCTTTATATTTCTCAGCATCACTCATAGCCTTTGATTGCAGCACCTTAGCACAGACCTGCATAGCTCTATACTTAGTATCCACAGCCTTATGGCTATCCGATGACTCATAGTGACTTAGTATGACTAGCACTACTTAGTATAAATACTGGCCACACATGTACAGTAACACTAAGCAATTCCTACCTTAGGTTTTTGCCTTCACATCCCAGTCCTCCTCTGAGTCTATCCCTAGAATCAGCCTTAGTGCCTCCTCCTCATCATCCTTGAATCTCTGACCACCCAGAACCTCCATAAACCTTCTGGGAGATCCTTGATGTCACCTGACATCATTATTGAACCTTTATCTACCAGAACCTTTGACCTTCATCTCTGGAGTCCCTGACTTACATCACCCTCGACCCCTGTCCTTGACCTAGGTGACAACTGCTAGGTCTACACTTGTTCCTACCCAGACCAAGTGTAACAGTAGGTGAGAGCAATGGTACCAGTGGCCTTGTCATCATCCTTGTCCCAGTCCTCCTGCTTTTCCTCAGTGTGGCAAAGTTTGTCAGCCGATGAAGTAAAGGCAGGAGTTACAACATTTCCACCAGAGTCTTTTACCTCGGCGATGGCAACAGGGACAGAGGGGTGAAGTTTCATGATCCTGGAGTAAACTCCAATGGACTGGAGGTAATCATCCATCTGGAAGCACCATGCATGGCAATTGTTACCATTGAGTTTAACAATGGTGGCAAGAGAGGAAGTCAACATGGTTGAGGTCTGGTGAGAATAGATGTTAGCATGGGAACCTTAAATGATGAGTAAAAGGGAGTGGAATGAACCACATTGCTGAACACCCAGAGCTCTTGGACCTGGGGGATATAGTCTCCCCTTGTCTTTCGAGATGGAGAGTGGCTGCTCTGCTTGGCTTTCACTTTGCAGAGCATCCAGCAGAACTTAATCTGCACAGGACAGCTTGAACATTCACCATCCAGGGGTGGAACTTAATCTGCACCCCAGAGGTTCACCTATGTGGTGAGCAGAACTGAATCCATGTTGACCAACAGTCAGGTAAGGATGAGAGAGCAGAGGGCAGTGTGAGCCACATGCTAGCCCACTTGGGGCTCATAACCTATTGCAAGTATGTGTATTACATACATGGGAAGGTCTCTCACATACCTGGTGACATTGGTGATGATATCACTTACAAGAGATGGTGACAGTATCGAGTAAAGATCAATTTGATCTCAGCTACCCTGAGTTCAAAGTTAAATAAAATGAATGTGTGAACTAATTACTATGTATGGAACACAGAGTCCATTCAACAGTTTTAGCTGGCAACATTAAGGAACACAACATCATCCTTATGGTGTCACTAGATGGAGCACAATTGTTCGATAGCAGGGAGTCTGATTGCTGGATGTATATATGGATTATTGGCAATCTCTGTCCCAGTCAACATTACTGCAAGTTGAACATTTTACCTGGTGGCTTTATCCCTGGTCCAAAAAAGCCCAAGGTATTTGACTCATTCCTGTTCCCTGGATTTCACCACCTTGCTGCAATCCAGCATGAAGGCCTTTCCACCTGGAACCCTCTCATCAACTCACACCACATCTCCATCAGCAAACCAGCCTTTGCACTGGTTTTAACTCCAGAATCCACAGGCTTCTCTAGATTTAACAGCATATTCCAACTCATGACAGCTTTTTCCAGATATGACAGACTACTCCAGTAATGACTAATCAGAGTTCAATTTACATTTGGATATTATGTAATCATTATGTAACCAATAAACACCTTTACAACATCCATTGTAGTTCTAATATTTCATACCATATATTTGACAGTCTTTGACAGACTATTCCAGACTGTCCCAGGCTGGACAGATGGTTGAATGATAAACATGTCAGT
>JBBPLE010000481.1:0-21569 GCA_038089675.1 Boletales sp. KT-2023b | reverse complement strand
CTTGTACTTGTCATGGTCATCCCAACTTATATCACATTTTGACAATCAAAACTACACTAATTACATCCTCGGAAGTGCCAACTGCTGTCGGCAAAAAGCTTGAGTTGTTTACTTTTTTTTTTTTTTTGGACAAGCGTATATTGCTACGTAGCGACTGACGAAGTGACGAGCACGCTAGGCCTACAGAGCACACTAAGGCGGCTAACCAAGGTATAACCGATCCAAGGAAATGCACTACACACGCCCTATTATTTTCATAGGGGGTGCAGGGCTCCGTTCACTACTCGGTGTCCCCGGTCAGGCAGGGGGCCTCCGAGAGGGGAGATCTCACAGCCAGTAAAGAGGGAGTCGGAGACGAGGTCCTTGCTATTCCCAAGGCTTGAGATCTACGACCTCGCACCTGTCTATGGTGACGAGGACCCATGACAAAGCTGTAGGCATCTGCGAGGAGGGGGTCGTGGCACTCGCCACGAAGCACCTCTGGGGCGGCAAAGGGACGAGTGCTGGGGGTGAATTTGTTTGATCAGCCTCACATGTAGTTTTGTGGGGTTAGGTTTTTGCTGATGGATTTGCTGGAAGGGATCTGCAGGATCGTTCGAGGGGAAGACAAAGATGGAATCGACAGAGACGGAGCAGCCGAAATTGAGCAGTTTGATGGTGTCGGAGGAGCGGGTAACCTGGATGTTAAGGAGGGAGAGATCACCGTGGCTCAAGCCAAAGGAGTGGAGATGGGTGAGACTGCCAAGAAGCTAGTTGTGAAAGTCGATTTTTTGCAGGAGAAAGCGGGAAGGTGGCAGGTGACGTCGTAGAGAGTGTGGCAGTCGATGAACTCGAGGACCATGCCGACGTTCTTGAGAAAGCCGAGGAAGGCAGCGATATTGCGATGGCGGGGGACGGTGGTGTAGACGCACAGCTCGGCAAAGAACTGGGTTGTGACGTCTGCGTTTGACTGCACCTCGCCATTGATCTCGAGCCGGACAACATCTGGTTTCTTTACGACACACTTGAGGAGGACAGAGGTGGATCCCTGTCCACAGGGGCGAGACCTGCGGTCGGATTTGGGGCTGCAGCATACGTGTGGGGGTAGGGAACGAAAAGATGGAGGTCGGATGGCACAAAGGGTGATAAACAGGAAGATCAATATCTGGTTCGACCGTGGATTCTTCTGCAGATGACCTCCTCCTCGTCGCGCCATTCCTGGGTGCACCCGTCAAGTGCCACTTGATCTGTACGGGCACGTCAATCACGATCAGCGCGGATATCATCGCAAACGACATCTCCTTGGGCTTACACTCATGAACGCATAGCCATAGCCATACGCCATGTTGATCACGTGGTACCCTGATCTACGTCAGTTGAGGCGCGGTGGGACGTACTGAGAGTGGGGGTAGATGGCGGTGACGAGCAACTGGGTAGGTCGGGCGGTGTTGCCGTACGTCTGATCAAAGTAGGCCTGTCCAGCGTGTGCGAACTCTTGAATCGTCGGATCTGGATTCTTGTGAGATGAGCACGCGAAGCGGGTCGAAATAGAGACGGACCGCAGTGTCTCCCGTGTTCTGGAGGTCGGGCGGGACCGCCGTGTGGAGCACGATGAGGGCGTTGATGACCTGTGCGATGCGTGAGCCGGCGTTGGGCGATGGCACGTGGAGGCGACCTTGGGGAATCCGCAGACCATGCCCGACTTGAACATGACGTCGCGCAGCGCGTGCGGCGGCGAGGCGATCCATGTGTGATGCACCGATCGCGGCGAGACCGTCGAGCACGTACGCGAGCACGAGCGGGATGGCGTTGGGGCAGTTACCCGGGCTGAACGTGATGACGGCGACGGCGTACCGAGTGCTGTAGACATAGCTGGACGGGTGCGTGTGTTGGGTGAAGGGTGGACAGGCCGTGCATATCGGGAAGGCAAAGGCGGCGCGGTAGAGTACCGTCACCGTCAGATGAGTGAGTCCGAGGGAGGCGGGATTTATTTGTTCACACGCCTGCTGTGGCAATTGCCGGTGAGTTATCCCACGCTAAGCATGATGATAGTTGAGTAAGCATATACAAAAAAGGAAGGATTTTCAGTGGTAAGTTGGTTCCCATTATGAGGTTGGAGAAACCTTGTCAAGCAAGGTAAGGCCCTGTACAGCATGTGTTTGTTAACGATAACAGCCTGTTTTGATTGGCTTAGGCCCTGTACAGCATGTGTTTGTTAACGATAACAGCCTGTTTTGACTGGCTTAGGCCCTGTACAGCATGTGTCTGTTAACGATAACGGCCTGTTTTGATTGGCTTACGCGTTTCGGCCACCTGCTTAAACTTCGGCTGTTATCGTTAACAGACATGTGTTGCACAGGCTCTAAAGCTGACACACTCACTGACTCTCTTCAGGACCTTGCAACTATCTGTAATCCTTCCCACATGATCATCAGAGTTACTGCTAGTGAGGTGATACTCTGGCTGAGATTGACTCTCGGCACGTTCGAATGGAACAATATGGTATGACAACTGATGGCTCGTTCAAGCCGCTGTCAACTCAACATCGTGACCGAGATCATGCCTACCTGCGGACCGTGGTAGCCTGCAAAATACCGGCATCGAGGCCGATTTCAAGAAGAAATTGAACATGAGCATTGTTACTATGCCGCGTGACAAAGACTTGAAAGGGGTTGGCTTACTCTGTTACATGAACAGAATGGCGATCGCATGGTGATGTGTGTTCCAAAGAGAAGGATTGAAACGAGGATTAATAACATAAAGAGAGAGAGAAGGAATTTTTTGTACGAAGAACTAACTGCCCCTAGAACAAACCTGACCACCAAGAAATGTAGGGCAAACGGGTTGTAGAACATGTTTGGACATCCTGAATCTTATTCTGATTCCTCGATTCTACCCAAGGGTCTCCCAGGTAAACGTCAAAAGCCTGATTGATGGTTTGCAGCAAGAGAACCCACCAGTTCATGAGGAATCGCGGAATATCCTCGCACAAATGACCGCCGTCAACTTGATGATGCATTGATGTTTGGCAGCCCGTCCCAGTACCTTGTTCGTATGAGGCGACTACCCCCCAAATCGAAGATCGTCAGGCTGCCTTCCTTTTCTAATCTCACGAGCTATTTCGCCAATGACAAATCGGAGAGCCTCGATAGCGGGTTGCTAAAATCCCAATAAAGGCATGAAGGTGCGTTTCATAGTTCACTCGCACTCGATTACCAGGTCATTCACTATAAAGTTTTTAGTAGTATAAACCTAGTTTAATGAGTCGGCATCAATGGTTGATCACCATCGTGACGATAATCGTGTGCATGAAGAGGAATACATACGCCAGTAGAGATTTTACGGCGCCGGCTGATGAACATCGGTTCCCCAGTCGGTTCGAGTTTCCTTGAGGAAATGTTCGCCTACTAATACGTATACTCTTCAATCTGTGGAGTATGTTCCGAAGATCTACACTAGTCGATGTCACAGTGATAGACCATTCCTTGAGTTACATACCATCTTCTGCGTTTCTTGGCAGTATTTTCGGGTTTGTTCGTACTACGTCTGCATGGAACCATGATGGTGCAACCATTAGCATAAATCATTGACACCGGCCAGTATCTTGCGCTTTTGGCCTCTGTATACAGGGTTGACGGAAGTCCACCCCGTTTGAAGCAATCGTCCAATTCCTGCCTGTTCAAACAAAGGTAGTGAATTTCAGTGTCTTGGTAGTCTTAGGAGTGGCACTCCATGGTGAGAAGCAAGCTTGGTGGCTGTGCGGATCGAACTCCTTCAGGTCTTTGACAAGCGCTCGTTCGAATGTCGATGTTTCTGTCTCGCGCAGTTAGACGTGTTTCTGAGCGCTGCCAAAAGGGCTCTGGTCTAACGTCAGTTTCAACCACCTTGCACTCTGGTCGGCATTATTCTACTAAATCCAACTTCGTACGTATTGTCGAAGTTGGTCCCCGCGATGGCCTCCAGAACGAGTCACGGCCGATCCCTCCTCCCGTAAAAGCAGAACTTATCAACCGACTTGGTCAAGCCGGGTTACGGAACATTGAAGCAGGAAGTTTCGTTAGTCCAAAATGGGTACCTCAGGTTGGTGAATCGCAACACTCTTGCCACATTCCCTCCTGATGTACAACGAAATATGGCAATAGATGGCAGGAACGGCAGAGGTCCTTTCTCTGATCGATCCTATCCCAAACACTGACCTTTCGGTGCTCGTCCCGAACGTCAGGGGCCTCGATGAAGTTTTCCGCACTCTCGCTGCCTTCGAGTCCGTCTCATCTGACTCCGCGGCCAAGCCTCCGCCACGGATTTCAGAAGTGGCGATCTTCACCGCTGCGACAGATGCATTTTCGCGAGCCAATACCAACGTCACAATATCGGAGTCTTTGGCCCGACTTGAGCCCGTAGCTCGCGCTGCGCGTGCCAAAGGACTCCGTGTGCGTGGCTATGTTTCCGTTATTGTTTCATGTCCATATTCTGGGCGCGTGGATCCACGCAGGGTCCGAGACGTCTCAAGGGAGTTGATCCAGATGGGCTGTTACGAAGTTAGTCTTGGAGATACCACAGGCACAGGCACACCGGCCAGCATATGTGCGGTGCTGGAAGAAGTTTGCAAGGAGATAGACCCGAGTAAGCTTGCCGGTCATGTGAGTACCCGTGTCCCTCCGGACTTCATACCCGTCCCGTGCAATATCGAATATGTTGATGTAGTTCCACGATACCAACGGAACCGCGCTCGCTAACATATTCGCTGCGCTCAATATGGGTCTGCGCTCATTTGATACTTCTGTCGGCGGGCTTGGCGGATGTCCTTACTCTCCCGGAGCTACAGGCAATGTGGCTACGGAAGATGTCGTATATGCCCTTACTGGCCAGTCTTTCTATGGCGATATCGGCGAACCACACTCAGGTCAGCTCATATCTCACTTTGAACACCCGAAGTATGCTAATTTTAACTCTCGGCGTCTTCTCGATTATCGCCATCAATTTCCGAGCCAGACTGGGACGTTGGTTCAATATCTCTTCCGCAACTCGCAGAAACCGGTACTTGGGTCTCGGACATCCTAGGAAGGCAGAGCACGAGCAGAGCCGGACACGCTTACCTTGCTCGGAAGCGTCGGGAACAGCGGCTGGCAGCAGAAGGGCAAACATATACAAAATGTTAAGTTGTTTTTTACTGAATGTACGTGGAACCTATGCTGGTGAACAATCCGGCCCATGTATTTTCCTTCGCAATTTCCACTTTATTTGATAGCTGTGCTTCAAGGGTCACTTCTGCATTCTTTGCTATTTTGTGCAATGGTCACTTTACATTACCTTTGCAATCTGCTATAAACCAATCAGACACCATGAATTCTGGGGTGAAGGTATGCAGGTTTTCATTATCTTCTCCATCGTCACGATATTTCCCGTGGTATCCACTCGCCTAGCACAAGACACGGTTCCACCCGTCACAGTGATGGTACGGTATATCATGCCGGTAGATCTTGTCAGGATCCATGAGGATGTTGCCGGGAGCGAGATTTTTGCCGCGCCGTAGATGTATATGAGGCGTCTTCAGGCAACTCAGGTCGAACATTTTGCGGAACCAATCATCGCGTCGACTCTCCAAATATGCCATCCTGCATTCTACTCCAAAAAGTGGTATGTCGTTAGACACCAGTATCATTAATAGAGGCGGTGCTATCGGCTACTGAAGCATGCACGCTCAAGTGCTCACAACGCTTCTTGGCATAACACCTGACTCGTGCGAAGTGGTGTTATTTACAGCGCTTTTCAAAACGTTGCGGAAAATGTGACTGAAAAAATCGCGCCTCGGACATCGCCAGGATGGGACCCCGAATGCGCCAAAGCTTGCTTTTTTTCATGTGACTTGGGTGTGACTGTGACAGCACTATTTGCCATGGCCTCGTCGCCATCGCTAGCTCCTGCAGATACAATCTACGAATTCGCTGTCAGGGGACGCGACGTATAATGGAGTGTGATGGGTGAAGGTGCGACCTGCTTCAGCTCCCGCTCAGGTGAATTCGGGGTCCCTCCCACGGTAATATCCGAGGCGCGATCATTTTCCGCGACACTTTCAAAAACGCTGTAACGTTAAGAATAGAAACGGTGTCATCTATTCTTTTCTACCTGGCTGGTTTGAACATGTTCATTCCGCGCTATTGGTCACCAGTGCGACCGTCAATATGGGGGCCACTACTCTCGTTCATCCCATGTACTTCTCGCCGTTGATCATTAGTCTGGCGTTGAGATGCTGGTCAATATATAATTCCTTTTGTTCACCTCGTGCGCTTCTCGTCACTGGGCCGGTCTGGAAACTTTGATCTTCAAGACGGGAGTCATGCAACCTCTGGGTCAACATGCGCACTTCTCGCCATTGGTCACCGATTCAGCCTTCCAGGGTGCGCATAATCTCGCATACGGCGTTTCTGCTGCTTGTGTGAGGAACTTGACGCCGAACCGCAACTGTCGAGGCCGGGGAGTCCAGGTATGTAGGTATGTACGACCGACCCATTAAATTCTTCAGTGGAACGGGTACTGTCATGAGCAGTCCGCGATACCCGGCAACACCTCGACTGTCGGCTAGACTCAGAACTTTAATTTTAGCTAGTCGTGTGTTACGATTCGCCCTTGATGGAATTCAGATAATTTCGATCGGAGACTTTGCCTCAAACGCCACATTGATGGAAGTCACTCAGTCGTCTTCCACATCACACCTCTGGTGAAATCTAAGAAGCTACCTACAAATATATTGGAATTATAACGTGTAACTATCGCCTGTGCGGCGGATTTATATACAGATCAGAAAGAGTGAAGTACGTGGCATACTTGGAGTTTTCCTTGCTAGAAATTCCAACCAAAAACGTTGTCAGCGTGAACTAGCCATTTTGTGCTGATCTTGCAGTCATCTTTCTTCTGATCTCCCAGTATTCCCCTCGCTACTGGCAGTGTGCGAGGTGTTGTCCACATGAAACAACAACGTACCAACCTTCCTAGCTTCAGAAGGGTTTTCAGGGCCTGGCAGCAACGTCAGCTTGGTCTCTGGACGAAACACCATCACGTATGTCGACCCGCCAAAGTGGAACGACCCGATTTCGTCCCCTTTCTTCACTCGGTCCCCTTTTTTTACTGCCATCCTCGTCGTCGAGACCTCCCCAAGGCCAACTGCAACAAAGCACATCAATCCAATGTTGGAGTTATCCGATTCGATGAAGATGCACGCGCGTGTCGAGATGGCAGTTACGAATGCTTGTGAACGGGAGACGACGTCCGGATCTGGGTCATCGTCCAGGCGCGCTGCATAGTATGTGCCAGGAATAAGGTATGTCTGTACTATACGTCCGTCGACGGGACTGTGCCACCGGTGGTAGTCCAGCGAGCTGAGGATCGCCTGGAACACTGTTCCTCCCACAAATTGTGAGGCGAGCGGGTTGTAGTTGAAGATGTGGTCGAGGGAATACGGCATCTCCTTGAGCCAGAACTCGTCTCTTGCCTTCACATTGGTGCATACACGGTATGTGATGGCCTCGCAGGGGGCGTTGATGAACTCGGGACAGTCGGGTGCAATGGTGGGGCGAACGCCCTCTCTGAAATGTCGGCCAAAGTAGTGGTCCCATGACCGGAAGCCCATATACGGTTGATCGGGATCGCACACCCATGCTTGCTCGAAATTCATGCCTAGGCGGTTGACCTGTTCCTGCAACGCAGCAGAACTGAACCAACCACCCTCTGTAGTGACCAGGACGTTCCTTGAGGCTGGTGAGACGAGGAACTTGGTCCACTCATCAAATAACTTGTGGAATACAGCGTTTACTTTCGAGTTAGTGAACGCGCGGTAGCCAGCCTCGGTGTTGCAGAAAGGGGCAAGCACGCCATACACAGGCACTCCGCTCACGAGAGGGCTCGTATAGCTGTACGTGGGGGCCTTGGTGATGGTTTTGTCGAGAACTGCAAGCAGCTGCTTGTAGTTCGCGATCTAGCCAGTGATGGTGAGTTTGATCTATGACCAACGTACAGACTACTTACTGAGAGCTGGTCGGGAGGAACTTGTTCAAACATTTCGTGGAAGCTTCTGAATATTTCGGCGTCTTCTTCGACTAGCCTCTTGAACTCGAGCATGATGGGAGAGAGCTGTTCCTTGTCAAGTTCACCTGATTGTGTGCAGACACCATTATTAACGACATGGGCGAGCAAGTCGTCTTGGTCCTTGCGGATGATGGCAGGATCCTTCGGGAGCCATCGAGCAATGGTACGGTAGGTGAGATCAAAAGGCATGTTCGTTTAACTGGTGTTGCAAACGGTCATTTTTTGACCAAGCGAGTTAGACATCGCGACTTACGGTGATGTAGTGAACGGCAGAAGCTGAAACAAAAGCAAATGTTGGGGCCCATTATATTTTATATTTCCAAGACCTCCGGTATCGGATATCCGGCTCAAGCGAATTCTGTTTGGAGTAATAAAAAAATATAAAAAAAAGTAAAAAACGGTGAGGATCGGTGTTGCAGATCCGGCGACTTCCTGCTAATTTACAGAAACAATGACTATTCCTGTAATTCTCAATAGCCATCTGAGTCTTGATTAGGCTCGCTTCGTTGCTTGACTAGAGATTCCAGGATCTTGATGCACCGTGGTACAGTCCGAGTTTCGTAGGGGCGACCTACGACGCGGAGCAGTCCGCAATTTCTTTTTCTGCTATAATTTACTTGATCATCAATTCTCAAACATTAGAGGCAGGAGTGACGTGATAGTGCCACCCTGGTAGGTTCCTGGATGCCACAGTGTTGCAATAAAGTTTGCTATGAGAGGTCAAGGTGAAATTTTTATTGCCCAAGTGTGGTACCAGTAGACATCCGGCGACGAAAACTCCCGGACAGAACACCAGATATACGATCTCGGTAGCTGTGGTCAAGATTTAATGTTGTGACAGATACTGAGTATTTTCGCCGGGAGCGACGGACCAATCAAACAGTTACTTCACCATCAGAAAATAATAGAGTTCCCATCCTTCGGGATGTCGGAGCGGTTGCTTCGTGCTTGCACACATGGTGTTGTCCGCAGCGAGTACGTCACACTAGAAGATTCTGTGCGAAATATTTTCTCTCCGAGCCTCACGGGCGACGTACCACATGCTGTAGATGCCGACACATCAAGTCCGAGGTGGTTCGACTGGGAAAGTGATGGTCGATTTCCGCTCGGAATGCGTGGCATTGGCGTTTTGAAAATGGGCTTTTCAGGTTATGCATGAACGTGGATCCCAAACCCAGTAAAGTTTCAGAGCACTCACGCCGGAAACCAGAACTATCGACTCGAAGTTGCATGCGAGTGACCAAGGAAAGTTGACCATTCGATCAGGAAAGGATGGGCGAGGCTCGAACGCACTGAATGACATGAAGGTCAAAAAATGGTGATTAAAACACGGTAGCACGAATATTCACTTCACTGGCAGCTCCATATACTAACATGGTTCAGCGCGGAGACACTTACAAGCCATTAAAGGGGGGACTACCCTGTTCTAGCTAGTAGTAGCTACCAAAGATGGCACAGTGATTGGAGTCCTCCCCTAATAGAGTACCGAGTTTTTATATCGCGCTGCTGTCTCCGATTCTTGGAGGCACTCTGAGCACTCCCAGGATGCCGAAAGGGATTGCAATTTCTCCCTTCCATTTTGCAGCACTGACTTGGAAGTCACCGACTCAGGATGCTCTATTATTCATTCACGTGCATTCAAGTTGATGCATCCCGTTTGTTGCGCAGAGTGTGATAGAAAGCCTTTGCTAGATGAATCGGTTGTCGTCTGTGGAAAACTTGTTCCGGGTCGAATCAACAAATCAGACCGCTGTCAGATAGTGCTCTTCATTGAATACGTAGACAAACAATTTATCCAACTTCACCATCAGTCGTCGGAGTCTGCTAGAAAGAACCCGAGTATACTCTGAAGATTGAATAAGCACGAAAAGAACGTCCTGTAGTCTGTCAGTCTGATAAATTCCCATCTGCATTCCGTCAAAGACGGACGACACTTAAGCAGCCGTTTCACGAGTAAATATTCATCACAGACAAATGTAAAATAATAAAAAATGGTTTGATGGAGCTACAACCAGAGATTCAGAGATTCAGATGAAAATAAGTATGTCCTATCTGTTTCAGAACGTATTCCACAAACATGCTGTACAAGGGTTTTAAAATGAAAGGGAACTTAGATGTGGTCTGCACTAGGCAGCTCTTCAAGTGAGAAGATAGTTATCTCAGTATATCCGATGTTAACGCAGACATGTTATATACGTGTGCAAGGTATATCCCGTGTTACTATAACGATGAAACAGCCTGGGACGGATGCAATGCTTGCCAGAGTCTGCAGGTAGATGAATATGAATTCATTCCCTCGCAACATGAGAGCATCTGGACCCAGAAACTTATTGACAAAACGTCCACGGCCTTACCCGGCCTTATCCACTTAAGCACGCTTAGTCAGCTCGATAAGTAGGCTGGTGACCAGCCATCCGAAAGAGGAAATGCTGAGGCGAAGCACTGCCTCGATAGTGCTGAAGCGCTGATGGCTGGTCCAGTCATCAATCACCAGTCTACTTGATAAGTCGCTCAAGGCCACTTGAATTTTGCTTGCACAAGCTCTATTGGCCCACTTATTATGCTTATGCCACTTTCTCAAGAGGTAAATGTAGTAAAAGTACAAAAAGCGAATAAAGCAGTGAAAGTGCGATCAGTCGCGTGACAATCGTCCAGATCGCCGCATCAGAATCATGTTCCAGGAATAGTGAACCTCCATACTAGTGTGGGAGGCTCTTGCGTGCACTATCCCCGCTGTCATCGTTGTCAGGGTGGTGGTGGTGGTGTGTCGCAAGTTTCCGTAACTCATGACAAGGCCTCAGATCTGCACATTCAATTAGTGCCATTTTTAGGGGTGATTTTTTTTGTGGTGTGCATTTTCTTTGTAGTACACTTTTTTTTTTGTGGTAGGGCGGCATCAGTGAATCTTAGCAATTCGGTGAGCTAAAGTTACTGAAGTACAGGAAGCATTGAAGCGAGTCTGGACTTCGCAAAACTCTTGTAAATTACTACATGATAAGTACAAGTACTATAGTAATAACAGCTATGTACTGACGCGCTATACCACTATGGCCGTCTCTCCATTGTTGGACCACCCTGTTACATCGGCCCCATCACACCCACCGTGTCACGTCATCGCACTGCCCTGTCACATTCACCGTCACGTCGCGATCGTGTCGTGCTCGTGGCCAGACTGTTGCACGCCCTGGCCATTGGTGGTAGCGTGATCGGTAGCCCATCGCGGCCCTTGCTCTCGTGGTGGTGACAGTGGCATGGTCGGTCGCGGCCATCCTTGTCGTGGTCTAGTAGCAGGCGGGCTGCTGCATCACCCTCGCTTTGCCACGTGGGATGACGGGCTTGGTGATGCACGCATCATTGTCCTATGGTGGCACTGGTCGGCGTGTCAGGTGGATGTAGGGAGGAGTGCTCGAGCGCGAGTGGAGATGCGGGCACACGTGATGATGTGGAGCCGAATGAGCCGTTGAGCTCATCGACAGCAGGGGAGGCGGTGATGGGTAATGACACAGGTTTGGCGCATGCATTGGCACCATTTTCGCGTCCACTGTGGGTGAATTAGTTGACGAACGCGAGTGAAATTGCGGGCGTACTTGCAATAGGTGGTGATGGTGGTTATGCGCGTCGCAGTTTGCCAAATTGTCACAAGTCACAAACGCGTGACTTGCGGGAAAATTTCACTGTCCGCTACCGCTCACCTCTCCCCACGATGAGGGCATTGCAACAGCCAGCTCACCACCCCATCACAATGAGGGCAAGGACGAGGGTGAAGGCGCCGTGACAGCCCACCAACCATACCTCCACCACCATCAGATCTGGGCGAGGGTGTTGTGGTAGCCACCTACCCACCAACCTCGATGAGTCGTGACGAGGGCAGTGCCGCGACGGTCCACCAATCACATCGCCATGGAATGCCAGGGCGCGCAACAGTCCATACACCCACCACCACCACCACGAGTGCGAACGGGTGCAAAGGTGCCATGACCGACCACACCGCCACAAGGAGGAGGGCAAAGGTGCTGCAACTGCCCGCCCATCAATGCATCACCCCCAACCATGACAAGGATGACATAAACAAGCATGAACGTGAGGGCGAACGTGCTGCCATGAATCATGTGGTCTTCTCTTTTCTTTTTTAAATTAGTGCCTGTACAACACATGTCTGTTAATGATAACAGCCGAAGTTTAAGCAGGCAGCTAAAATGTGTAAGAGCCTGTACAGCACACATTTTGTTAACAATAGCAGGTTTGTTTGTGTTTGTACACCACCCTATGTTTCAAGTGGAGATTGAATCAGCAAGTGAGTGCAAGGCAGCACAGCACCAATGTTGTGTCTTAGAGCTGGTATGTCCTCATTGTTCACTTTGTTCAGCCCACATCTGGGTGGTACCATTTCTACCCCCAGCTTGGCCATTGGATCCCAAAAAAAATATGTCACCCATATCATCACTCTCATCAATACATTGCTATGCATCCTACTCAATGTTTTATCTGGAATCAACACTACCCACACGCCCTACCATACATCCGCTCTTTCTGGTCATCAGTGGGTACTTGAGCTTATTTCCAGTCATCTGGATTGTATACGCACAGAACTCGGATTGACAAAGAAAATGTTTCTTGAGCTTGTCAAGGAACTGCATCTGATCAGGCTTGATGACTCACAAAATGTGATGCTTGAAGAACAGGTTGCAATTTTTCTTTACACTTGTGTGACTGGCCTCACCTCCCAGCATGTTGGAGAATGTTTTCAATGATTGAACGTTACAATCACCAAGTAAGTTCCTAGTGTTTGCATGTAGCATCTGACTGATTATGTGGCAGATACTTCAAACAGATCCTCCTCATTCTATCTAATGTGCCATTCTACACAAAATTTGTCACCTTTCTGACCAGAGAATTCATCTCTCCCAAAATCCACAACAAACCGAAATTCTGGCCATATTTTCATGATGCTATTGGTGTGATCAATGGAATGCACATTGCTGCTACCACTCCAGTCAACATCCATGGGCAATACCGCAATCAAAAGGGGTTCCTGTCGCAAAACATCCTCTTCATCTGTGACTTCGACATGAAATTCACCTATTCGCTCACTGGCTGGGAGGGATCTGCAATGGACGCATGTGTCTATGATGACATGATCAAGCACAATCTTCAAATTCCATGTGGAAAGTACCTGCTAGCTGATGCTGGGTACCCACTTCGTCCACAGCTTCTCATGCCATATTGCTGTGTATGCTACCACCTTGCTGAATGGGCTCAAGGTAATCTAAAGTAGGTGTTCTATTATTTTTGATGTCTCTGGACTTACATATCCTCTCAGGCCAAAAAACAAAGAAGAACTATTCAACCTACGACACACCTCCACTTGCAATGTTATTGAACACATTTTTGGCATTCTGAAAAATGATGTTTCAGGATCCTGCTCCTCCCACTTGAATATTCTCTTGAAATTCAAGCTTGGCTTCCAGCGGCACTTGCTGCCCTCTACAATTTCACACATCACAATGACCTGATCATCTTTCAATGCACTGGAAGCTGTCATGGCATTGGCCAAGATGGCATCACCAATGTCGATTGTGAGGCAGACAACAAGGATGATGAAGCCAATGAAGCTGATGAAGCCAATGAGGTTGAAGTTGATCACATGGTTGCACAAGAATGCGATGCTGCTGCTGCACTGCAGGATCAGATAGCTGAGATGATGTGGGCTAATTACCAGGCAACCTTACAGCATTGTGCACAAGCTCAGTTGGTGGATGAATCGGATGAGGATGACCAGGACGACTGGTACCTGTAGTACTGTACAATATTTACTACATCGCATGATTTTTTTTTGCCATGCATGCCATATAATATTGGGAAATATGACATCAATTTTAAAACTGATACAAAACACAGCTACAGAAATACAAGACTACATTGTATTACCTGTATTCGAAGTACTGGCACTGTGAAGTGCAGGATGATTGAACAGATTGTGGACAAAAGAATAGTGGATATCATTGCTTGGAAGGCTACAAAATGTGATCGCAGCAGTAGGATTTAAAGAGATGTGTGTCAGCATGAACTGACAGTGATTGGCTGGCATACTTGGAATCCCATATAAAAGTACAATGGCATTGTGAACATACTTGTTTGGATCAACAAAATTGTTGTCAATTGAATCTTTGAGGCTACACATTGAGGAATTGATGGCGTGTAGTGCCACAGCAGTCGTATTGCCACGGCTACCCCCTCCAGCAGCACGGCTGCTCCCAGCAACACTAGACTTCTGGATTTGATTTTGGCTCAATGTGGGCCGGGAGACATGGCTTCATTTGCTGGTGTGGTCAGAAGAAACAGAGGATATGAGTGGCAATGTGAGTGACATGGGGGTAGCTGGACCCTCTGATGTCATTGAGGAAAGGGGACGCTTGCCGGACGAACATGTACTGAGCGAGGGGGGAGAGGATGTGAGCATTGCCATTGCAATTGTGGTTGAGAAGACAGCTTGAGCAATGGCAGTCGTCATCGTCATATCCATGTCAATTGTGTCAGTGGCCTCAGACAAGGGGCCTTGCTTGACTTCATTGGAAGGGCCAGCCTGAGTATCATTACTAGCACCTGGTCAATAAGTGCACCTCCCTGTGACAACACCATTCAGGAAAATGTCATCCATCAGTGATAGGTACTTCCAGCCCTTGTTTTCAAAGTCTTTCATCTGGGCATGCTGCAAATGATCAGTACACATCCAACACACACAGGGAATCAATTTACATACCTGGGACAAAAACACACTGAAAATTTCCTTATCCTTAGGTGTTTGAATATTTGCACCTTGTTCATCATCCCAATGTACACCTGATTTAGACCACCAAGCACAGATTGTGCTGTAGATAATCTTCAACTGTAATGACCTAGATCAGTCTCATTGAATTGTGATTAGAGATCAAGACATACCATTCCAAACTTGTTATGCTTGGTCTAGGTAGGAACAAGCATAGGCTCAAAGAACTAATTGTGGGCCAAGGGTTCAAGGTATTTGGACAAGAGAGCTGGCCGGAAGGTCAAGGGAGTTGTCCGACAATGAGGTCGACAAAGGAGTTCAAGGAGGAGTTGTCTGACAATGAGGTCGACGAAGGAGTTCAAGGAGGAGTCGTCCAACGATGAGGTTGACGAAGGAGTTCAAGGAGGAGTCATCTGATGATGAGGTCGATGAAGGAGTTCAAGGGGGTCATCTGACGATGAGGTTGACGAAGGAGGTCAAGGGAGTCGTCTGACAATGAGGTCAACAAAGGAGGTCAAGGGAGTTGTCCAACAATGAGGTCAACGAAGGAGGTCAAGGATTCAAGGAAATCAAGGTATGATTGAGCAGGACTAAGCTGAGGATACATCAAGTAGAATGACAGCTTAAGTACTACAAAGAATGGAAACTAATGGAAGGTCATGGAAGATTTGTTACTAAGCAAACAAAGATAGAACCTTCCATAAGAAACAGAAGCATAGATAACAAGAATAGGAAGTGGAAATGAAAGGTGTGCGATGAACATGTTGCATGTTCTAGAGCACTCTAAAGAAAGTAAAAGGTACTGGGTCAGGCCGGTCTATCATATCAATGAAAAAGAAGTGAATCATAACATTACCCCCAGAGTACATTCAAAGTCACAATGAAGAATAAACTTCAAAAGAAAGAATCAGAAATCCATGCACCTGTCTCCACCAGGGGAACCAGTCATGTTGGTGTATGCTGAGTCATTGTATCCCAGGTCATTGTTGTTCAGGTCAAAATCAGCAAGTTCAGGGTCAGGGGAGGGACAACGATGACATGGATGGGGATGAGGGGTTTGGTGACAATGATAGGATGGGGGAGGGATTTGTCTAGGAGCTGAACTAGAGCCAGAGGACGGGGGATCAGAGAGTTGTTCGACGAGAGGTTGAGAAGGGGGTGTGAAGCCAGAATGTCTAGAGTGAGTGGAGGAAGCTGAAGATGAGGAGGAAGAGTTTACAGGGTTCAGAGTATGGGGACAAGGACAATGAGGACAGCGGTGTTGGGTGTGGCCAGGACGATGGTGAGCATAGTGGGGGCAGACGTAATATGGACAGTTGATGCAGATATGGGAGAGTTGGTGGCAATGGAAGCATGCCCTGCTGTAGAGGTAATGGTCAGGGGAGAGAGGTACATTATGCTGTCCTTCCCAACTAACTTCTGCTCGTTCCATAGTGGCTAGTTCCTCAAGGGTGAGAGATTCTTCAGAGGCTTCTGGGGATGGGTTCTGGTGGAGGTGGCGGCATTTGTCAAGTTCTCGGGTATAATGTAGAACGTCCTTGGCTAGTTTGTCCATTTCCAGTTGATGCATAACAGAAAGGATGAGGTTGGTGAGTTCAGTGCAGGTTTCGTGAAAGGTGGCGATGTGTTCCATGGGGCAGTCAGACAATTGGTTGGCAAGGGGGTAGAGGCCATGGATTTCTTGGAAAAGAAGAAGGAGGGTATCAAGGGGGGAGAAGGGTTCTAAATGGGCACAAAGGGGGATAAGGAGATGGGGGGTTTCAAGGAGGAGCATGAGGGAAGATTGTTCAGTGATGGGGAAGGGATCAGGATGGATGCACTGGGCATAGAGGGGTAATTCAACTGAGACAACTGGGTTTGGGTCAAGAGCAGGGAGACATAAGGGAGGAGATGTAGGTCAGGGAATGCCTGGATTATAATTAGTGGAGTTGAGGCCCTGGATACAATAGAGTAGGGGGGTGGTCCAACCAGTGGTAGCCGCTGTGGGGGAGGGAGATCTAATGGGAGCAGACATGTTTGGGTATTGTGGATGGTGCAAAGGATGGGGAAGGAAAGACATGAGGGTGGAGAGTTTTATACTTGGATAGGATTTCCTTGGCATGGTTGAACTCTGATTCAGGTAACCAGGAGTCTTCTTCAGCTGAATATCCCTTCCATCAGACTAGGAATTTTTGGTTGTTTGGGGTTTCACGATGCCAGATGATTTTTTCCATTTCGTATTCCTCTTCTCCATTGATAAGGTCAGGTGGAGGGGAAGGGAAGTTTGGTCCATGTACATTATTTTTGCAATAGGACAATAACAGGGATGCATGGAAGACTGGGTGTATTTTCTATGTGTGTGGGAGGTGGAGTTTATAAGTAAGGGGGGAGAGGACCTGAGTAACAGTAAATGGGCCTTCTCACTTGGGAGTGAATTTCGGATGGGAGGTAAGGCATTTCAGGTTTCAGGCTTCTAGCCAAACTTTGTCACCTTTATGGAAGGGGGTAAATTTTCCATGGAAACGAGATTTCATCACTTGTCTGGCAAGTTCATGGGCTGCCAGGGCTTCATCTCTGGCTGCAGAGAGGAGTTTCAGTCATTCTTTGACTGCAGGAAGGTTGGTTTCAGCGATGATAGTGGGGAGGGGGTGAGGTTCAAATCCCATCATAAGGAAGAATGGGGATTTATTGGTGATGGAGTGAGGATGGTGATTGTATGTGAATTCAGCATGGGAGATGAGGTCAGACCATGTGGAGGGGGAATTACCACAGAAGATTCGAAGATAGGTTTTTACTTCTTGGTTTACCCGTTCGGTTTTTCCATTGGATTGAGGGTGGTATGCAGTGGAGAGGGAGAGGTTGTATCTGAGGAGTCATCTGAGTTCTTTTGCAAAAGAGGAAGCGAACTGGGGTCCACAATCTGAGATGATCTTGTCATAGAGGCCGAATCGGATGTAGACCTTGTGGAAAAAGAGGGAGGCAATTCCTTTGGCAGAGACAGATTTCTTGGTAGGGCAGAGAATCACCCCCTTAGTAAGCCCATGGTCAACCACAACCAAAAGACTGTCAAAGCCTGAGGAGATAGGGAGATCAGTGATGAGGTCACAAGAGATCTGTCAGAAAGGAACAGTAGAGGAAGAAGCGATGAGGAGGAGGAGAGGGGTAGTGGGATGGGTGTTCACTTTCGAGGATTGACAGGGGGCACATCCTTCAACATACTTGTGAACAAATTGAGTGAGGTCAGGCCACCAAAACTCAGTGGCGACAAGTTGATGAGTTTTGAGATATCCAGGGTGACCAGCAGAGGTGTGATCATGGTGTCATTCAACAATGGAGCAGTGAAGGTCAGGGGGAACATAGACATGTCCTTGGAAGGTGAGGACGCCAGCATCATATTGCCAGTCAGAGAGACAAGAGTGGAATTGGGTGGGAACATCGCCAGTGGTGGTGTGTAGCGCATCTAGGACAAGGGGGTCTGAAGCAGAGGAGGCAGCCAGTTTGGTTTGGAGGGAGGTGTTGATGAGGTTGACAAAAAGAGTGTCAGGAAGGAGGGTTACATTGTCATTATCTTCGTCAGTTGGTGGGAGAAGATCTGGGCGGTGAGAGAGGGCATCAGGTGCGGTGAGAGAGGTACCAGGGACATGGGTCAGGTGGAGGTTGAAGTCTGAGATATCAAGTAACCAACGAGCCTGTCGTCAGTTAAGCTTCTGAGGTTGGCAGAAGTAAGTAAGGTTATTGTGATCAGTGAAAACCTTGACAGGGAAGGGGGATTCTTGGAGGTAGTGGCACCAGGCTTTGAGACCATGAATGACAGCGAGGAGTTCTCTATCATAGATGTCGTAATTGCGTTTGGTGGAGGAGAAGGACTGTGAGAGGTAGGAACATGGGTGCCAATCTCTGTTAGTGTTGGTTTGGAGAAGGACTCCACCAAAGATGTATTTGGAGGCATCAGTGGCAATGGCAAAGGGGCAAGCAGGGTCTGGGAGGTGGAGGATTGGGCAACTGAGGAATAGTCATTTGAGTTCATCGAAGGATTGTTGGCAATTGGGGGACCAGTCCCAGGATTGGTTTTTCTTTGTAAGATCAAGGAGGGGTCGTGCAATATTGGAGTAATTGGGGATGAATTGTTGGTAGAAGTTGGCAAATCCTAAGAAGGAGCAGATATCTTTGACTTTGGCAGGGGTCGGCCATTCCTGAATGCCATCCAGTTTTACTGGGTCCATGGCAAGCTCGTTGGGGCAAACAATCATACCAAGGTATTCGACCTCATTGGCAGCAAACTTGCATTTGTTGAGTTTGAGGTGAAGATCTAACTCGGTCATGTGTTGGAGTACTCATTTGGTTCGCTCTTCATGGGTTTTGGTGTCAGGGGAGAAGATGAGGAGATCATCCATATAAATGACTAGCCATCCTTCTGCAATCATATCATGGAAGGAATTGTTCATGAAATGTTGGAAGGTGGTGGGGGAGTTACAAAGACCAAAGAACATGACTGTTGGTTCAAACAGTCCTTTGTGGGTGATGAATGCCACTTTCCATTGGTGACCATCCTTGATACAGATGTTGTTGTATCCCCAATGAACATCGAATTTGGTAAAGGTTTTGGTGCCTTTGAGTTTATCGATGAGGTTGGATATGAGGGGAAGAGGGTATGCATTGTGGATGGTGTGTTCATTGACATAGCGGTAGTCTTGGCAGGGTCAAAGGCCATCGTCTTTCTTTTTAATGAAGAAGAAGGGGGCAGCCTGAGGGGAGTTGGATGGACAAATCTTTCCTGCCTTGAGGTTCTCATCAAGGAATGTTTCAGTAGCAGCTTTTTCGTCAGGGGAGAGGGGGTAGAGTTTGCCAACTTTTGGGATGAAGGAGTCATTAAGGTTGATTTCATGGTCATAGGGTTGGCTAGGGGGAACATGGTTGGTTGCTTCTTTTGAGAAGACAGAGACAAAGGCCGAGTATTCAGGTGGGAGAGTTGCCTTTGGTTTAGCTTTTTCAGTGGCCATAGCTAGTTCCGTGGACATCATGAGTTTGGCAATGGTGGCAGAGGAAATGAAGCAAGATCTGCAATGCATGATTCAATTGATGATTTGATTGTCATTAGCTTGTTGGAGGTATTGGGCTTCAGTGTCCTTCTTCATGTAGTTGTAGAGATGTCCATTCCAGATGGAGTCAACTTGTACATGTTGGGGTGGGCAAGGGGTTGGTGTCTGGGGGGTGGGGGTTGGTTTGGTGCGATTGTAGTTCAATTCCTTGGATTGGTCAGAGTCAAGGGAGATGGATAGCTCTTGCTTGATCCAGTCAATGGTGGAGTTGGCTTGTCTAAGCCAGGGGAGTCCAAGGATTACATTTTCTTTTCCACAGTTGAGGATGTAGAACGTGACACGGTGCATGAGTTGTCCAATGCAGACATAGAGCGTGGTGGAGAAATGGATAAGACTGTTTTTGTTCGAGGATTGGTCAATGTTTTTGACGGTGATAGGAGAGGGGAGTCATTCTTTTGGGAGACAATGTTTTTGAACAAAGTCCCAGTCGATGCAAGAGATTTGTGCTCCAGAGTCAATGAGAGCACAAGTTCCAATGGCTTTCAAGTGTGATGGTTTAACAATTTCAATGGGGATTTGCATGGATTGTTTGGTAATTGACGATACAAGTACAGGAGCACATGTAAAAGAGGGAGAGCCTTGTGTTGGGGAAGGTCTCCATTCTAAAAATCCTCATTGGAAGGAATGAAGGAGATTCTTGCCACAGTTTCTTCTTCATTATCATCCTCGACTTCTACTAGTCTTGGAACTTCCTTGACTTTTCTAACCTTCCTTTCTCCAGTTTCCTTCAGCTGGGAAGGGAAGTGGAGGCAGTCACCTGAGAGGTGTCCAGGTTTTTGGCAGCGGAAGCAGAGTCCTTTGGAGATACAACGTTTTCATTCTTCTGGGATTAACTTAGATACTTTGATAGCATCAACATCCATGGCATCAGGGTCTTTCTGGGGGTGGGAGGAGGAAGAGGAGAACAAATGGTAGGGGGGGTTGGTCTTGCCTCATTTCACCATGTCATCAGCTCTTCCCCATTGGGTGAGGAAATGGGTGGTTTTGGCATACCATTTGTCAATTTTGGTGAGGATGGTGTCCATAGACATGATGCGACGCATGAGTTTGACATAGATGCCAGTGGAGAAGTATCCAATAAGGACGTTTTGGTCGGTGATCCCACTGATCTGGACATGGTTTCAGAATTCAGAGATATATTTGGTGAGATCAGAGAGGGAGGGTTTTCCTTCCATCTTGGTGGAGGAGAGCCAGGTGATGGAGAGGGTGGCAGTGTCTCTGTGTTTGAAGGTGGTGTTGAACTCTGTAATAAAGTCCACATAGGTCCCAAAGCCTTTGTTTGTGCTGAGAGCAGCTTTTCAGAAAGAGGAGGCCCAGGTAAGGGCAGCTCCTTTGGTCATATATGAAAGGGTGAAGGTGATTTTCTTGGCATCAGTGGTATAGACTTCTTCATTGACAAGGAGGTAGGTTCGGACAGAGTCCAACCAGATCGTGGCTTTGGCATAGTCGCCATCAAAGTTTTCAAGGGTGCCAATGTGAAGTTCAACAGGTTTCAATGTCATGGTGGAATGGGGTGGTTGTGGGGGAAGGAAGGGAGGAAGTGGATGCGAGGGAACGAACTGACAAGGGGGGATGGGAGTAGAGGGTTGGGGAGGAAGGAGGAGAGGTCTGGTTATGGTGGGGGTGGGGAGAGGTGGTGTTGGTTCCCTGAGAGAGACGTCTGG
>JBBPLE010000480.1:4692-26096 GCA_038089675.1 Boletales sp. KT-2023b | reverse complement strand
GGGTGTGTGGGGGAGGGGGGGGATTCTGAGGGAACTTGGTAAGAGCATCATAGTGCCCTTTCAAGGGCTCCTGGTGTTTGAGGGGAGGAAATGGTGAGAGACTACAGTGATGGTAGCTCAAAAAGAGGAGCTTAGTCCTTTTGTTATGCTTGGTCCGGGTAGGAACGAGCATAGGCTCAAAGAACTAACAGTGGGTCAAGGGTTTGAAGGATTCAGGCAAGGAAGCTTGCCGAATAGTCAAGAGAGTCACCCAATGATGATGTCGACAAAGGAGTTCAAGGCAGTCGTCCGATGATGAGGTCGACAGAGCGATTCAAGGAAGTCATCCAACAATTATGTCGATGAGGAGGTTCAAAGGGGGTCATCCGACAATCAAATTGACAAGTGGGTTCAAGGAGATCAAGGTAAAATTGAGCAGGACTAAGCTAAGGATACATCAAGTAGAGCAATGGCTTAAGTACTGCGAAGAATAGAAACCAATAGAAGGTCATGGAAGGTTTGTTACTAAGTGAAGAAAGATAGAACCTTCCATGAGAAATCGAAGCATAGATAGCAAAAATAGAGAAGCAGAAATGAAAGATGTGCAACGAACACATTGCATGTTCTAGAGCACTCTAAAGAAAGTAAAGATACCAGGTTGGGCCGGTTCATCATATCAATCGAACAAGAAGAAAAAGAAGTGAATCATAACATGACCATCTTTGATGTGGACATTGTTGTATCCCCATTGAACATCAAATTTGGTAAAGGTTTTGGCATCCTTAAGTTTATTGATGAGGTTGGATATGAGGGGAAGAGGGTAGGCATTGCAGATGGTATGTTCATTGACATAGCGATAGTCTTGGCAGGGTCAAAGACCACCATCTTTCTTTTTAACAAAGAAGAAGGGGGCGGCTTGGGGGGAGTTGGATGGGCGAATCTTTCCTGCCTTGAGGTTCTCGTTGAGGAATGCTTCAGTAGCAGCTTTTTCATCGGGGGAGAGGGGGTAGAGTTTGCTGACTTTTGGGGTGAAAGAGTCATTGAGGTTGATCTCATGGTCATAGGGTCAGCTGGGGGGAACATGGTCGGTTGCTTCTTTTGAGAAGATGGAGGAAAAGGTGGAGTATTCAGGTGGGAGAGTTGCCTTTGGTTTGGCTTTTTTGGCAGCCATGGCCAGCTCTGTGGCCATTGTGAGTTTGGCAATGGTGGCAGAGGGAATGAAGCGAGATCTGCAACACATGATTCAATTGATGATTCAGTTGTCATTAGCCCATTGGAGGTATTGGGCTTCGGTATCTTTCTTCATGTAGTCGTAGAGGTGTCCATCCCAGATGGAGTTGACTTGTACATGTCAGGGTGGGCAAGGGGTTGGTGTCTAGGGGGTGGGGGTTGGTTTGGTGTGATTGTAGTACAACTCTTTGGATTGGTCAGAGTCAAGGGAGAAGGATAGCTCTTGCTTGGTCCAGTCAATGGTGGGGTTGGCTTGTCTAAGCCAGGGGAGTCCAAGGATTATGTTTTCCTTTCCACAATTGAGGATGTAGAATGTAACATGGTGTAAGAGTTGTTTAATACAGACATAGAGTGTGGTGGAGAAACAGATAAGACTGTTCTTGTTTGAGGATTGGTCAATGTTCTTGACAGCAATGGGAGAGGGGAGTTGTTCTTTTGGGAGGTGATGTTTTTGAACAAAGTCCCAGTCGATGCAAGAGATTTGTGCTCCGGAGTCAACAAGAGCACGAGTTCCAACAGCTTTTAAGTGTGATGGTTCGATGATTTCAATGGAGATTTGCATAGACTGCTTGGTAATCGATGATACAAGTACAGGAGTGCACATAAAAGAGGGAGAGCCTTGCGTTGGGAAAGGTCTCCTTTCTAAAAATCCTCATTGGGTGTGACAAAGGAGATCCTTGCTATGGTTTCTTCTTCATCATTGTCCTCAACTTCTACTAGTCTTGGGACTTCTTCGACTTTTCTAACCTTCCTTTCTCCGGTTTTCTTCGGCTGGGAAGGAAAGTTTGGGCAGTGGCCTGAGAGGTGTCCAGGTTTTCAGCAGTGGAAACAGAGTCCTTTGGTGATGCAGCATTTTTGCTCTTCTGGGGTTAACTTAGATATTTTGATAGCATCAATGTCCATGGCGTCAGGGTCTTTCTGGGGGTGGGAAGAGGAGGAGGGGGAGAATGAGTGATAGGAGGAGGTGGTCTTGCCTCATTTCACCATGTCATTGGCTCTTCCCCATTGGGTGAGGAAGTGGGTGGCTTTGGCATACCATTCGTCAATTTTGGTGGGGATGGTGTCCATAGACATGATGCGACACATGAGTTTGATATAGATGCCAGTGGAGAAGTATCCAATGAGGACATTTTGGTCAGTGATCCCACTGATCTGGATGTGGTTTTGGAATTCAGAGATGTATTTGGTGAGGTCAGAGAGAGAGGGTTTCCCTTCCATCTTGGTAGAAGAGAGCCAGGAGATAGAGAGGGCAGCAGTGTCTTTGTGTTCAAAGGTGGTGTTGAACTCAGTAATAAAGTCTGCATAGGTCCCAAAGCTTTTGTTTGTGCTGAGAGTGGCTTTTCGGAAGGAGGAGGCCCAAGCAAGGGCAGCCCCCTTAGTCATATACAAGAGGGCGAAGGCGATCTTCTTAGCGTCTGTGGTATAGACTTCTTCATTGACAAGGAGGTAGGTTCGGACAGAGTCCAACCAGATCATGGCTTTGGCATAGTCACCATCAAAGTTTTCAAGGGCACCAATGTGAAGTTTGACTGGTTTCAAGGTCATGGTGGAACAGGGTGGTTGTGGGGGGAGGAAGGGGAGAAGTGGGTGTGAGGGAATGAACTGATGAGGGGGAATGGGAGTAGAGGGTGGGGGGGGAAGAAGGAGAGATTCAGTTATGGTGGAGGTGAGGAGAGGTGGTGTTGATTCCCTGGGAGAGGCATCTGGGGCAGGGGTGAAGGTTTCTTCATCAGAGTGTTTGGTGGAGGGGGGAGATTCTGAGGGAACTTGATAAGAGCGTTGTAGTGCCATTTCAAGGGCTCCTGGTGTTCAAGGGGAGGAAATGGTGGGAGACTACAGTGATGGTAGCTCGAAAAGAGTAGCTTAGTCCTTTTGTTATGCTTGGTCCAGGTAGGAACAAGCATAGGCTCAAAGAACTAGTTACGGGTCAAGGGTTCTAGGTATTTGGCTAAGAGAACTTAGTAGAAGGTCAAAAGGGTTGTCCAACGATGAGGTCAACAAAGGGGTTCAAGAGAATCATCCAACAATGAGGTCGATGAAGGGGTTCAAGGATTCGAGGAGATCAAAGGTAAATTTGAGCAGGACTAAGCTAAGGATACATCCAGTAGAGCAATGGCTTAAGTACTGTGAAGAATGGAAACTAATAGAAGGTCATGGAAGGTTTGTTACTAAGTGAAGGAAGATAGAACCTTCCATGAGAAATAGAAGCGTAGATAACAAGAATAGAAAAGCGGAAATGAAAGGTGTGCAATGAACCACATTGCATGTTCTAGAGCACTCTAAAGAAAGTAAAAGGTACTGGGTCAGGCCAGTCTATTGTATCAATGAAAAAGAAGTACGAAGAAGTGAATTGTAACACATTGTGTATTTCCACACAACTACCTGATCAACAACTTCCAGGCCTGTTATTTTGGGTTTTGTGTGGCCATGTGGGTCTGTATCTGCTATGATTCACACAATTCCTAATCCACTCAATAGAGCACCTGTTCTCTGTGTGTTCTGCCAAAGATTATGCAAGTCTCTGGACTGACCAACTGTTTGAAGGGGGGAGTTCATTCCTACCAGGTCATATGAAGGTATGCTCCTTCACCACTAATGATTACCCACTAGCAAATCTAAAATTCCATTAGATGTACATGTTCATGTTCAATTTCCCATCCAGTATCAGAAAGATTTTACATGACTGAATGTCAACAAACAGTTATGAGTATACATATGTATTTGGTATCCCTAGTATCTGCTTTGCTCAACAATACCTCCAAAGGCAGAGTGGTGTATATTTTCACCATGTGGTCTATTCTAATATTTTTTAGCACTGCAGATAGTGAGTTTCCACTTCATGCATGATCAAAATGAATTAATTCACAGATATTTAGCAGTAATGATTTTGCATGTATGGGCATTGTATGGCTGATCAAGATTGATCATGGGCACACTCCTCACATTCATTGCGGAAGCCATCCCCTACCTGATTCTGTGCATATGGGTAAGCACACGAAATGAAGACATAGGTATGTGAAAAGTAGCCTCAATGATGGAGACCTTATAACATTCCATAATATTGCAGAAGTAAACACTCAAGTACTTGATCTCTTGCTTTGCATGAAAAAAATCAGCAATCCCATCTTTCCTGGTCTTCTGAATTGTGCTCAGATCGTTTTCAGCATGTTGATGTGTTTACTCGTCATTGGTCGATTCGCGGGAGAGTCACTTCAGATGTATAGAGCCACCAAACGGTTTCAATTAAACCGTTACATAAACCTTATAGTCAGGGAAGGCATGATTTATTTTCTTGTGTGCGTTCTCGTACTTCATTCTCCCCCCGTTTTCTGACCCGATCCACTCCGAAATTGATGTCGATCACCATCAGTAGCATTCAATCGTGGACATTCATGAACTTGCTGAGCAACACAGGAAGCCTTCCTACACAGGGATGGCGTATGATGCTGATTGCGATGGTAAACTATATACCTCCATTCGTTCTGGTACCTCGATTCCTCTTGAACCTGCGGAAGCTTTACGCACATGATCTACGGGGCAGACATTGGGGTGGAATCGACACAGCATTTGGTTTTACATTAGAATTTCGGTGTGGAACGGGCACCATTCCAGGCAATGTTTTTGCGGATCCTAGGGAGCTGGAACAGGGTGAAGATATAGAGCTGCAAGAATTCCGTGGTAGTGGTAGAGGCACATAATAGAAACAGTCCCAAAACGAGGTTTAATTTGTATTGCAAGTTGTAGTTATCGGCATCGATTTTCTTGACACGTCCATGTACCTTGGGTAATTGACGATACATGAACATGATTTGCCTCGGTACAAGAATATCCATATACTCACTACCATGACGACCACGCAAGTCGAATTTATCACACTCGTCCACAAAACGCTGCAACGTCCCATGCCATCTCCTCGGAGATATCCCGACCGGTCGTTAGTGGCGATACACCCCATTTCAGATGTGCCGCATCAACGAATCAGCCCAAAACAAATGAACCCGTGTCCAGTTGTCACCGTGTACTCAACTCGTCATGCGCATGTCACCCGTCTTCGCATTCATCGGATTCGTACTGGAAACAGGGAGCTGGTATTTAGACACCCGACCCAACCCGACGACTATGAACCCTTCCAGTACTGGAATAGGGGAAGAGATGCAATGCGAGAGGCGTAACGAGGACAAGGCGGACCAAGCAAGGAAAGTGATGGCACGAGAAAGGATGTCACCCATCGCTGGGCGTTGACACTGCGGCAGTGCTACATCATGCATCATGGGTACATTCCATTTGCTCCCGGCATTGAATGCTATTTAATTCTTGACCTATATGCGCCTGACTCAAAAATGTCGCACGCTGCCAGTAGGCGATGAACCAAGTACGTCCAAGTTGCTCATATTTTCGGTACTACGTACCTCCTCACGACGTATTTTTAGGTATCTCATTTCTTTCCCGGCATTGGCATAAAAATGCATGCCCTTGGAGAATCTGTGTGAGAAGTATCTTCTTTGCGACTTCCCTTGCTTCATCATATTCCTCAGGTCAAATATATGGCGTCTCTACAGCTGGCTCTTGAAAACATTCAGACGAATGATTACTCCGCTCGTATGTTTGGCAATCTGATGCATCTCGCCCACTATAAATCATAATTCACTTGACGTTCCGTTCAGTTGTGATTCTCACAGCTGTTGGGTATGACTATGGTGAGTAGATATGTCTGTATCTCTGTCACCCCTTTCTAAATCTTAAACTTGATTGCTATCAGTCCTTACGTTTTCGGACGAAGTACGTCATATCATACACAAGATCTTGCTGGTTGACAATCATCGCAGATAGCATACATCTGGGTCAGCTATCAAATTCTGGTGATGGATTATATATATTTCTAATGCAGAAACAGAGTAAACCCTGGACACGAGTGTCTACGTTATTCGTTCTTGTGCATATGTTATTCATCACCTTCATATTGTACTAACTTTCCATTCCCAGTCTCGTTATTTCGGGTTGTGTTGTGCCGTGTATGTCCATTTCTCGTTACAGCAATTCATTAACCCTTGATCGGTTTATTAGAATTAATGCCCTTAGTGCGCCCTAGGCTTTGGAAATTTGAGTCTGCTGACCTGACATGGCGTTATCACAGTGGGATGCTCATTTCTTCCTGGGCCTGAAAAGGTGAATCTTCAATTTACTGACCGTTGATGAACTGTTTAAACCTGCATATTATAGACGTATGTATCAGTATTTTGTCTTGCATCGGAAAACAACGCCCATGTAATTGCACATCGTTTGATAGATGTGAGTATATTTCTTGGTCTTTCCAGTGCTTCTCTGTTCAATAATTCTTTCAGGCGAAATACTTGATGTGATTTACTTTTGGGCCAGCTTTATTTTCATGTGCTCCGCAGAATGTAAGATTCCATTTCACTCTGGCCATGATGATCACATTCATAGAGACAGTGTCAATGATTCTCCGTGTATGGGCATTGTACATTCAATCAAGAATTGTTCTTGGCATACTCCTCGCTGTGTATGCGATTGAAGCCATACTATATCTCATTCTTTGTTCCATGGTAAGCACTCGGGATAAGCCCACAGGTATGTGAAACGTTATTTCATATTGCACACTCAGTCTTGATGGGCTCTTCCCAATCGTAAAGCGGTGATCCCTCACGTTCTCAAATTTTCGTATTGTGTAATCCAATTTTATGCTCCCACTTGGACCATATGCGTGTGCAGCGCGCAAATCGTTCTCGGTACACTCATGTGTCTACTTGTCATCATCCAGCTTGTCAAGGAGGTACTTCAAATATACAGAACGACCAAACGTATTTCCCTGAACCGATACATCAAACTCCTTGTGCGGGAAGGCATGGTCTACTTTCTTGCGTAAGTCCAATGTCCATGACCAACCATCCAGTCATTCCGCTTCTCTTGTGTGCTGTAAAGCTGACGTTGAGCCGTTCCAAATAGTATCGTGACATACGCGGTCATCAATATGCAAGTGTACAAGGGAACCGTTTCACTTGGGGGGTGGCAGGTCATATTGCTGGCGATTGTCGCATCAATATTTCCCTACACCCTGGTCCCGCGATTCATCCTGAACTTGCGAGAACTCTATGCATGCGATCTGCAGGTCGAACGTGGGGGCGATATCGATACAGCATTCGGGTCAATATCAGGTCTTGGCCGTGGTGCTGCCGTGAGCGCAATTAGGTTCGCCGACGCCGAGCAGAATGGGGGTGAATTGGAGAGCGAAGACGCACAGGCGCGACAGAGGCAAGATGATAGCACCGGATCGCCGCTAGTAGATGAACAGCCCAGGTTGTATTGAACCAGTGAGACACTTGATACAATGACGTGCGCGTGTATCACTAGCCCATTAGCCCCATTACATATGTGATTGTTTCTGATTTTGAACAGAAGGGCCCTCTGTCGTCCGAAGTGTAAACTTGGCAGCCCCAATTGTATGCATGCCCTTGCGTTGACTTGATTTGAATGATATGAGCCGTGCAAAAATATTAAGATTCAAAATCGGAAGCTGCCTCACTATCTCATTTCCCTGTTCTTCATCCTCGTCAGCACAGCAAACTCGATAGCGCTCGCACCACCATACCTAGCAGCCGATCTCGCCTCCCGATCTCGCTTCTCTGTCTACTTCGTACTTCGATGGCGTACGGCTTCCGCAAGTTCAAGATAAATCGGGAAGCGAGCGTGTACGGAGGCGCAAGCTGTACTGCGTCAGGCAGGGAAACTGACCATCCACTCACTGTAAAGTACCCGAGGGAGCCCAACACGTCGAGAAGTAAAAATATCATAATACTATTCAGAAAATCACCTCTAGATATGTAGCACAGAAGGAAGATGGACATAATAGATCATGCCTTCCCATACGAAATGATGGTGAAGCGGTTTAAGCTGCGCAGAAACGGTTAAATGCTACTAGTATGTTGCTATCATCCCCATCCCACTCATTGTAAAGAGAAAAAATTTCCTCTTTGTCGTCTTCTTTGCAGAGCTACATTAAAAAATAGTAAGCACAAAATGCAATGGCAGTGTACAAAAAGCGTAACCTGCTGGTACTAGTCGGCAAGACAGAATGCGAATGCGTTTAAAGACAATATCCGTGATGGGTGTCCTGATGGACAAAGCTTCAGAGCATCTCTGTGGAGGTCAATGGCCCCGCCGAGGTCTTCTACCACACCGAGCTTCCGGTACCGATCGCCGAGACAATTCGCGAGGCCGCTTAAAGAGCGTGATCGCAATGGGTCCCCCGGTGGACGAAGCTTCAGAGCATCTCTGTGGAGGTTAATGGCCTCGCTGAGGTCATCTGCCACACCAAGCTTCTGGTACCGATCTCTGAGACAATTCGCGAGGGTATGATCGCAATGGGTGCCCCGCTGGACTAAGCTTCAGAGCCTGTCTGTGGAGGTCAATGGACTCGCTGAGGTCATCAACCGCACCCAGCTTCTGGTACCGACTGGAAAGATACCCTGCAAGGTTGTTTAAAGATAATGACCGCGATGGGTGCACTGGTAGACAAAGCTTCAAAGCCTCTCTTTGGAGGTCAACGGCCTCACTGAGATCCTGCAGTCCACCCAGCAGCAGGTATCGATCGTTGAGACGAATTGCGAGGTTGTTCAAGGAGATCGACCTCCCCGGATGCCCAGGTGGGCGAAGCTTCGGATACTCTCTTGCAAGGTCAATGGCCTCACTGAGATCATCCGCACTACCCAGCTGCGCGTATCGATCGGCAAGGCACACAGAGAGGCTGCACATAATATATGACCGATTTGGACGTCCCGGCAGACAAAGCAATAGCGCCTGTTTGTTGAGGTCAATGGCCTCACTGAGATCCTCAGCTTGGTCGGGCTGCTGATACCGAGCATGGAGATTAGTCGCGAGGCGACACAAAGAGGTGGATCGGTCTTTGTTTCCTGGAGGACCATACTCCAGAGCCTCTCGGTCGAGGAGGATAGCTTCCTCGATGGTCTCCATTCCTCCGAGTTGTTGGTACCGAAGCCAGAGATCCCTGGAGAGCTTATCTAAACAGGAAGATCGCCAGGGGTGGCTAGGGGTGCACAACGCGAGCGCTTTACGATCAAGGGTGATCGCCTCCTCGATGCAACGCGCTTCTGCGCCTTGCTGAAACTCGGCGGCAAGCGAATTTGCACGCGAAAGCAGTTCTTGAACCGTTGGCTGCGTCACTTGCTCGTCCTGCTCGTTTACGCGATCTGAGACTGGAAACCCGGCGAGATCTACTGGGACATGCCATGCTAACCTGTGAGTGAGCTGGAGCAACTCTTGAACAATTGGCCGCGTCACTTGCTCGTTATAGTCGTCGGCCTCGCGAGCCTGAGGATTGTTGTGCCCAAACTTGAAGTCGTTTGAACGTGGTGATCAGTGCGAAGCGTGTTATGTTGCGCGTCTGAGACAGCGAGACCACTGGAAAGTTGTGTACCACATGTTTGCATCCTTGATCAAACTTGACAAGCACCCGTGGGTACGTGCAGAATGCGATCATCAGACACATACCGGATATCCGTCGTCCAGTTGTACCCATGTTTAAAAAGAAAATATAGCACAGTGTAATGAGCATGATAAATACAAAGGTGAGCGGGTCCAGAAAGTGCAAGAAACCAAGTGGCCCTCAACAAAAGCACGGGAGTCGGTATGTCCCTTCGAGCAAGAATTAAAAAAGACATGTACAATGTAATGGAGCGTGGGGTGAGAAATAAATATCAGCAGACGAAAGAGTCCAGAGAATCGAGATATGGTGTACACTACTCGGCCTTGAATCGCCGCCCACCACCCCCACCGCCCCGTATGATTGCCTTCATGAATGAGAAAAACTGATCGGCATACTCTTGCGGCAGAACCGGACTGATCTTGTGCTACGACACCGTCAACACAACGTCCAATCCAACCCACTGCTCATGCCCGATTCGCAGACAACCCCTTCCAAAGATGCTCGAGTTACTTCACAGGGGAGTACGGTGTGAGGATATCGTTGATGCCGAAATAGTACAGCGCATCCATCGGATGGTTCGCCTTGTCCGTTGCTTGCAACCCGCCCCCGTCCTGGTAAAACAAGAACGCGCTCCGATCGCCCAAGTCTTCGTCAGGCAGGTCAAACGTGTCCCTGCTGAGTTGCTTCGGATCGGATTCATGCATAATGCGTTTCATAGCCATCGCTTCGGAGACCGCGCCTCCTCGATCTTAGGCGAATCGCCGGGACGGAAAGCTGTGTGCGATTCTTGATGGGACGCTCCACATACCACGCGCCGAAAACACCTTAAGGGCGTTTCTCCGCATACGATCTCGGTTGCCCGCACCTAGCGCAAACAGGTGGCATCGCGACGGAGCCGAGCGGTCAAGAGCACGCGCTTCTCCAGGCCGTGCTCGAGCAGCTTGTTTCGGTTGATCCAGTTGAGGTCCTTTGGCGCCACATGGGGATTCTTTTGCGCCTTTACCTCCGAATACTCGCGACCGACAGTGCTTCCCTTGAGGTCATACGTTTCGTGGATGACCTTGTGGGGCGGAAAGAGGTTGTTCATGATCACAAAGTGGATCCTGCGACCCCTGGGAAGCTTGGCACGATGAAGGCTGTAAAAGCGGGAGAGGAAGGTATGAGGGTTGGACTTGGCTGGGCATGATAGGCCTTGAGGATGGAAAAGAAAAACTTGTGCTGCCTGTGAGTTGCGGATTATCTTGATGATGAATCGATAGTCTCTGGAGAAATTAAATAACAGGAGCCGGACCTTCAGGGTGACCCGAGTTCGGAGAAATGTACTTTGCGGCGAGGGAGGAGATAGATAGTCTGCGGGGTTGAGGTGAAAGTACAATAGTCTTTTGAAGTCATGCTTTGCCGGTGACATGAGTTTTCGACACCGTGAACACGAGGGTGTGGGGAGAAAAAGACGGGGGACTCGGATGTCAAAAGAATACTTGTATCGTGCCTCGGTTAATGGTTGTTTGATCTTGGCTTGGCAGCGGGGGACCTGGTCGAGATAAGTTACCACGCAGAAAAGCACACAGAGACGGACCGCGATGCAAATGCCCATGAGCATATTGTACATGTGGACGTGTCAGTGGTTGGTGCGGTCCTCGCCAATGAGATTGCCCACGAAGACTATGTTGTCATCAAGTGAGCGCCCCTCGGCGTGCTTTTGGGCCTTTGCGCGGTTGCGTTGGCGGCGTATCTGTCCTGCATGGAGCCGGATGTCGTCCACGATGGCGGTCTCGTAGCCTGACTAGGGTACAGAGCGCGCTCGGCAAATGTGGCTGCTGGTGGTGTTGCATCGTGTTGGTCGATGCGCGGTACAGCTTCATATCCGTGATGCTCGCTGGTGGTGACGACGGTGGTGAGTTGGGTCGACTCCGGTGCGACGACGTGCATTTTAATGCACATTCTCATTTTCCTCGCGCGCCTTGCGCTCCGCCTGGAATCCAACTCAAAACAAATGTCTAACGCGATGAACGCGTAACGCACCTTCTTCTCCCTCTTTCCCGTCGCTCTCTCTAAATCCCGTCTCCGTGTGCGCTCATGTGCGACGTCGTCCTCGTCTGACAGATTGCACTCTATATGTCTCATAGGTTAGTAAACCATACTCTATTTCGTTTCGCACTGCTCACCTGTGCTGCTGAGCATGTCCTGATATGGAGAAGACGCCAACGGTTTCTTCCACCCTCGCTTCCACACCTTCTTCCTCCACGGTGAAACCCTTGTCGAAGGTGGAAAAGCTAGAACCGGACCTTGAAAGTCACAAGGAATGAGAGAGGAGTCCTTCCCGTCGCGCGGGGTTTATTGATGGATAGTCCACGATTCCATGGTGCATCGTGTTGATCAAGGGCAGCAAGCGGGATTTGCGTTGTCCGGGGACACCGATATGACGAATGAATACGATGCATGTCGAAGTTTATATGCACTACTCACATGCTGAGCTGAGGACCACCCGAATGAAAGCAGTGTGAGTAGCTACTCGAGCAAATGCGAGCAGGTGAAAATCACCATCATTTCGCAGTACCGAACTAGTTTCCATGTCATTTGTCTTCACAGGGGACTAGTTCTAGTTTCGCGCCACCTATCAGAGGTCGTAGCGAGGGGCGCAAATCGCGTCACTGTGAGTCACGTTGACGATTGCGAGGCTTCCCAAGGGATGGGGAGCTTGGAATGATGGCATAGCCAGGCCGTATTTACTTGAATATGCCTTCTGTCCGATGCGTTATTCGGTTTGGGATATGAACAAAAGCGTTTCGCTTCTAACGGTGCAGTAAACAACTTGTATTCGATGGGATTATATGTGATTCGCTTTGGGGAGATGTGATGGAGACTCGAATCCTTGATTGGGCTAGAAAATTCACGATGATTTATCACTCTGTCTGGTGTTTGATATTAGCGAGTTTATCACAACGATCTGCGACCAAGTCGACACCGAAATGTTTTCTGGTTCTATACGTTTGAAGTGACACCCTGACAAATGGCATAATGACCAAGAGGCACTACATTACACTGGGTGCAGGAAACTATGTTATCATTGAACAAATTGTGAAGAAAATGATTAGAAAGTCTTAGTTATTTCACCATTATATTAGAAATTCAGCATTTTTGTATTGAAAACATGTTGAAATAAATGGATATCTGCTTTGCTCCAAATACTGCTTATGCTTCAAAACTCAGCAAAGCAGATATCCATTTATTTCAACATGTTTTCAATACAAAAATGCTGAATTTCTAATATAATGGTGAAATAACTAAGACTTTCTAATCATTTTCTTCACAATTTGTTCAATGATAACATGATTTCCTGCACCCAGTGTTAAGACCCCAAGGGCTATCTAAATGCCATTCATAATCAGTCACCAAGTTGTAACAGAATTGCTTGACACAGAATGAATAATTGAGTGCTCTCTGTGATCAGAAGATTGACACAGTTTTGCTTTACATCATCACCTCGAAACAATCGATCTGATCGATGATCAGCTGTGCGTTCTGTTTGCCATTGATTTTCGTCGCACTCATCAATTAGTTGCAGCCCACTGAACCGAGCTGGAAGCAACTTAATTTTTGCTTCGCGTTTAAAGCTGGCGTTCCGGTATACTATGTATTATTTCTTCATGCGTAACCGGAGCAGAATGACCAAAGAGAAGTCATCCTATCTGCGTTTACGTACTGCAATTTACCCTCTCGTCCATCTCAATTTCCTCGCCTTGCTCCGGCCGCGCGTATTGCAACATGTTGGCAAACAAGATTCTGCTTCCAACAGACTCTTGGCCAGCTATCAAGGTCACACCAAACCCCGAGTCCATCTCGTCACTGTCTTCCAGACTGTGTGAGTAAAGTCTTCGCAGATTCAACATGAATCGTGGGACAAGAGTAATTGCTGGTGCATAATTGATGGTCCCAGCTAGTATCGCCAACCGTCCGTTCGCTGAGACGGCGCCTGCGGAAACCAGCACATTGATGAGTGCATATGTCAGGATACTATTCGCAATGGTTTGTTGTCAGTCCAATTAGATGAAAGTAGGAATGGGAATGATGGCAGAAATGCAGACATACGCAAGAAAGTAGACCATTCCCTCTCTAACGAGGAGGCCGACATAACGGTTCAGTCTCAGGCGGCCCGACGCTCTGTACTCTCGAATGATCTCCGAGACAAATAGATGACCAACCAGTAGACACATCAATGCACCGAGGATAATCTGAACGACGTAAACAATTTCAGGCCAGACGGAGGAACCGGTTGGCTCTATGCAGTACGAATAACCAAGTACTTGAGCAGTAGACGCTTGGAACAGTGCTAGGTCAGACTACTATAACCTAAAACCACATTTTGCTCACCCAAGGGCTGAATTTGAGCACTAGCTGCAATACAAAATACTAGGTTGATGATAATTTCGATGGCATACAAGGCAAGCAAAATGCCCAGGATAACCTTCGATTTATTATACAGTGCCCAGATACGCAAAATCATCACCACTGTGTCTGTGAGCTGGTTCAAACACGAAGTAATAGCGGCTCACAATCTGCGGCAGCCATAAAGATCAGGGGACCCCATGTGTCTAAAATATAAAGTGTGTCGCCTGGGGGACCATTGTCAGGATGGATGTATAAATAATAGATCAGCATGCTTACAGCTGTGTAATCACAAACATCATTTGGGCATGCAATATTTGGCATAAAATAGAATATGAAAACCTACGTCTAGAAGCAGAGGTATACGTTTTCAGCTGTCCATCGGAGACTGGTGGGGTAGGAAATCAATCACCTTAACGGGGCCAGGTACAAAGGTACTTCCCCCTTCAAGTTCGATCGACTTTGTCAGCTCGCCAACAATGGAACATCAGGTCTGAAACGCACAGAGTGAGTTAATCCTGGGGGTCAATCAGGTCAAGCAATTTGTTCGAAAAGATGTAGGCGTACACAATTGAAAATATCCCGAAATAACGAGCCTGCGAGTTTCGCAGATCAGGAAAGGTTTATAAAATGGATATCATACATACAAGGACATATAACGTAGAAATGCGTGTCCAGCTCATGTTCTTCAGTCCGGTTAGAATATATATTGACCTGAAGGAGAGGGTATACTGACCCAAATGTATTCAATCTGCGGGGCTGGTTAGTAAAACGGATCCTTGTGGCCTGCCCGCAAACAGTTGCGTACCTCATCTGAGAACGTAAGGACTTGTAATGTTGGAGCTTCATAAAAACCCGCAACACAGGTATGAACAACCTACGGTAATCATATCCGACAGCAGCGATGGTCGCAACTGTAGACGGAAGTAAAAAAAATCAGTCGTTAGCCAGAAGCATCACGGTCCACGATCGCAGAGCTCACGGGTCATGTAGTCATTGAACCGAATATTTGATACTGCTGACTGCAAACTGGAAGCCATGAATGTTATCAGAGATACGTAGGAGGGCAAGGAATGAATGGGAGGTATCCGGAAACAAAAAGTGCGCACATGGGCGCGTCAGAAGATTCAATTCGCGGGGACGTCCTTAGGGATTTGGCCGCCGAATCAAAATCCAAGAACTTAATTATCATACGGCATTTTTATTTATATCAGGCGCCCACTATGTACCTCATGGTTAATGGTCAGATGGTCGACAGGTGAATAAGAAACCACATACGGAACGATTCGACGAATGGGTACCAATAAGCATTCGGGAAGCAATGCTATTAAACCATAAGAAGCTCCAGCGGACCTTGCGATTGGTAAGGGGCTGCCAGGGAGCAACTAGGTGGTGTGAAAAAACGCAGTTTCCATCAAACGAATGCCGTAAGTTGAACACGATTGGCAATTAATTGAAAGTTATGTGCATGTAGTAGTGGATGCCAATACATACCAGGTGATACATAATACTATGTATATTCTTCGACGAAAAATCGATTGCGGATCCAGGATCGTGCTACAGCTCGGAAATTGTTTAGTACTTACAAGTCACACAATGTTGTCGTTCTCGAGCCGGGTATTACATTACATAATCTGGTTGATGGTGTGTCGGATTTTTCCCACTTCGAGTCTTCAACCCACAAATCTCAGATGGCCCGAAACTTCTGAATCAAGTTTTTTTTTCGCGCACTCGAGAAGTGCGACTCGGAAATTTGATGCCCCGTTTTCCTGGACCGAACTGGAACTTCCACATCCCAAGTGTAGAGGGGCGCATATCTCCATGCTAGGCTCAAGGCCGCTTCACATTTTCTCGAGCCTGGATAATCCTAGTACCACCCACACAAGGCGGAATGCGGAACCATCATACGGCGTCCGTTATACGTCAGATTCGGCTCTCCGTTCCATGGTCTACTCTGAACACGAGGTCGCCTGCAAGACCTCAGCGTCCCAACTTCTATCGTACCCCCTACCGATATACCTCCATGTCAGATTCTGTCAAACGCGAACGTATAGAAGAGTTTTTGAGAAAGTCTCTTCTCGGAGAGGAAATTGTCAATACCCAGTTCCATCTCTTTTCTGCGAGGTCTTCGACATCATGCCGAGTCTTCAAGCCTCGGATCCTTTGTGCAAACAATGTTCTCCTGGCTAAGAGCTCGAAATACTTTTTGGATCGTGAGTGCTGCTTTGCGACGGATGAACTTTGTACTTATCGGTGGCCGCAGTATTAAGCTCAGATATAAATTCTTCTGACCCTTTGTTGCTCGATCTCACTGATGATAAAGATGTCCCTAACAACGCTCCTATCGAAGACTATGGCTATGGAAGTGACAGTGACCTCGATGATAGTGATGACCCTGTGGGACAGGTTAAAAGGACATTGCCTGCTTCCGCTCAATCAAAGGAAAAGGATTGTGACGATGAGTGAATTACACCGTTTTCCGTGTGATGACACCCTGATCGTGGTTGTACTTATATAGATTATCTGATGATGACTCCGTCAGCTCCGACATGTTCGTCATGAGTGCAGAGCAGCCCTCCATCGATGAAGCTAGTCCAGAGGCGAGCAGTGAGACTGCAGTTCAAGAAGCTCGTGGTCACAAGACATTGGTGAATCACACCGCCATGCGTCTGCGGTCGTTGGGAAGTCGCCACATTTTGGTCAAGGACACTGCTTTCCAAACGTAAACCCATTGACACTGTCCCTTCTAATTGGTTAAAGATACTTATCGATTAGATGGTACACATTCCTGAATTATCTGTACACTGACAAGTTCAACTTCCTGCCTCTGGGTTCCACATCACCTGGTTCACAATCAAATGAATCGTCAGCAAGCTCAATCGATGAGCCTAGGTGTTCCGCGAAGTCTATGTATCGTCTTGCATTCAAGGTTAGCGTGCATCACCACCTCCTCGTTCGCAGTCCCGCAAGTTTCTGACGAGTTGTAGGTTGGCCTGGACAACCTTCGCCACGAGGCATTTTCGTACATTCAGAGTAACCTTACCGAACATAACATTTTGACGGAGCTATCGTCCTGTCTGGTGTCAAAGTAAGTTTTCGGCGTGCCTTTCATGATCTAGGCACGGTCCTAATCGTCAACTTGCTCCTAGACACCCGGAATTACTTGAGATGGAACTTGACGTCTTATACGAACATATTGCATCGCCTCCGGTTGTTACGGGATTCTCCAATTTCGCTCGACGAATTGCCAACAAGGAGCTCCCTCACGGAGTTGATATTATTGTCGGGATTCATGCAAGGCTATTGAAGTCCTTGGCGTTGAAACCACCCACTCCGTGCAGAGAAACAAACGAGAGCGAAACTGATACATTGAATGATGAACGGAAAGGTGGACCATTTCGTGGATTCCCGCAAACGTCAGCCGCGCCCTCCGTGGCAAGTGCTCCGCTCCCGCCGCCACCTACAGTTTTTCCTGTTCTGCCAAAGCCAGGCGGGGCAAGAGATGGCACTCAGAAACCGGCATCACCGCCCTCACGTACACCTGCCTCGTCCTCCGCATGCTCGACCGCGCCAAGCAGAGTGGATATAACAACATCCCGGTCAGCAAGGGCGGCATCAAATGTGGCATTCCCTTACCCGGCTCCAGGCTTATTTGCATCGCGGCCGAACTCTAGGGCAACAGAGAAATAAAGGGGCAGAATCACAGAGAGGGCGTCTTTACGTTTGCGAATTGTGGTAAGTGATCATCGATCATTTTCTGCCAGCCAGATTTCTTGACAGTGCGACCAAATCTTACTTCAGGTTCAAGATAATAGTTTGATAGCAAACTTGTACAGCTGTCAGACGTTTCGTGTAGCTGATATATTGAGAGGGGAGATTACGGTTCATTGGCAAAGCTCGTGCTAAACGTCATGAACGCATGGAAAAACCATATTGGGTTCAAAGCATTCACTAACAGAGTGCTGGTGCGCCCATCCATGGGTCGATCAAGTGTTGGTCACACGAGCGCGTATCTATATACCTTGTCCATCTATCGGCACTGCCTATACATGCACTAGCTTACTCCACATGTGTTCACATCATCTCACGATGGTCACCCTACGTGTCCGTGTCCTTCTCCACTAACTCTCACAGTAGTGACTATATCATTCGGGAGCATTCTTGGTAAGTCACTCGGTGTTGACGAACTTGGCTTATTCTCACGCTTCTGCCAGTGATCAAGGTCATGTTTTTATAGTCTCGTTCCCAACGCAATGGGACATGTCGCGCTCCCTCCCGCGATCACAGCTGAGTGCAAAACGTGACTGGCCCTTCCAAATCGAGTGCTCTGCCAGGCAGCACTTTTTCGAGGCTCCCACTCATCTGCCAGAGGGCAAGGCGTGTTCCCTTTTGGGAAATTTCAAGTCCTGCTGACAGCTGACAACCTCCCGAACCCCGACATTGACTGTGGTCAAGATACAGGCAACGCACAAACTCGAACACAATCCATGTGCCTGTAATGTGTAATGCGTTGCAACTGTTCTGTCGTAAGTTTGTCTGGGATACACCACACGTGTACTGTCCTCCATGGGGCACCGCCCCGTAGGACAATAGACAAGGGGAAAAAAAAGTTGGTCTGGAATTCGGCGGAATGTCCAATTCTGTGCGTCTCACATCCTTCATGTGGTTTTCGAATAACGGGCAACAAATAATTTTACGCATGGAATCATTCAAGGTTCTCAATCCCAAGATGATATTTTAATCACTATTTTGCATACACAACAATCCACTGCCCTTTCCCCCTGAATTTTGGCGCGTCTCGTTGACAACACTGGACCTGGGTTGACCAGTAAATGTAAGGACTGAATACCACTGTGAGCTATTCTCGTGATCACCTTGCGGCTTCCCTCGCTCAATTCTTCGCCATTTGTCGTGTCGTCGTCGCCTGCCTTGAAGCAGATGATCTCTCCTGATCGATCCAATCGCGGGCCTTGATTGCGCGTCTTGAAGTTCATGGCTTCGCCTTTGCCCCGGTATAAGTTCAAATTCACTTAGGCAGTGGCGACTAAGGACACCGTCAGCAGCATTTACTGGCTCTTCGACATGATAGTTGCAACAGTGTGGTGTCTCGCTAGGGTGTGAGGCACTTCGGAATGTCTGACTGCTTCTCCGAGTGCCATTGTAGAACGAGAATGCGAGAACTCGAGGAGGCTGCAGTGCAGTGGAGTAAAGTTTGGAGGCTGTTCACGATCCACAAATGCCGCAGGATTCCGAGGAACGTCGTGGGTGATGATCAGATTGGTTCGGCCTTAGCCGGTTGTGTCGAGGGACTAACATTATTAGTACAGGCACTCCATGACATCATGGTATTCAGACAGCTGCCCTGGAATCGTGTTCCGACCTTCGCATGTTCTCAGGCTGCCAACCAACGTTATGTTATAGTATCGCCTCTATAGTCTTGATTTAGGATCCTACGTACGGCTGGATGCGGCAGACAATGTTAAAGGCGCTCATGCTAGGGTTGGGTATAAGGAAGCACAGGTTTGATAGGGACCTGTGGTGTTTATCCTGGATACCGTATCGCCAGGTACCTCGTTAATCATCTATATCTGCCCCTTTGTAATCTCACTAATTGATGACACGGACCGATACAATGCACTATCAAGCAATCTTGGCATAGTTAACGTTCCACAGCTCTGAACATGATGGCTCTACAGTTTTATTCTCACAAAACAGTTACACGTATAATAATGTGGCCCCTCATAGTTCGTCGCATGTTCATATCAAACTCATCTTTATACAGTCGGTCAGTCTCTCAAGCCCATGACTTCTCCCCTTCAGCTGGCTGTTGTGAACCTTCGACTGAATGACTACTTGACTCGTACGGTTATGATGTTAGACTCATGCACTGCCTGTTGATTTATCCGTCGTTCTTTTCAGTTGTGATTATCACCGCTGTTGGATACGACTACTGTAAGTGACACATGACTTTGTTTGTAGATATTCTTCGCATCTAACAAACGGGCACCCACATGCTTAGTCCTCACGTTCTCAGACGAGGTATGCACCCATTGTTCGTTACAAACCATTTCTTTCTGACGCGCTCTGAAGGTTGAATACATCTGGGTCAGTGGGAACCTTGACTTCTCATATCAACATCCTGATTTACCATAGAGAAAGCCTTGGACACGAGTGTCCACACTATTCTTTCTTGTACAGGTCTCAGCCACTCAGGAATTGCCCTACTGATGCCTGGATTCTTATCATTCTACAGGGTCGTTATTTAGGATTGTTTTCTGTATTGTGCGTCCTGCCATGACAACTATGTAAATGATTTCTAATCAATTCAACAGAACGTTTTTTGGTGTGTTCGACTCGGAACCTGCAATTATTTGCTGAGCTGATCCAGATCGATCAAGTGGGAAGTTCGTTCTTGCCTGGCCCTCAGAAGGTGACTTCTACCACTTTTAATGACCGTCGAAGAACCCTGAAATAAATTCATATCTGGCAGATGTACGTGCTCGCATTTTGCTTCACATGAATCAACATGTCCAACAACCAATCATTTTTCACTAGCTGTGAGGTTATTCTCCTTGATGTCGAAGTGTACACTCTGATGAAAGCCGACTTTTAGGTGACATACTTGATATTTTTGGAATGTGGTCTACCTTGATTTTTCTTTGCACTGCTGATCGTAAGCTGTTATATTACCTTGATCAGACTGAGGCCCATTAATCATTACTGGGTATGCCCACAGTAATGATGATACTCCGCGTATGGGCATTGTACAACCAATCGAGTTTCATCCTTATGGCGCTTTTCATGTTATATGCTATAGAAGTTGTTCTAAGTCTGGTCTATGGTATCACTCTCAATCTCAAGAAGTCCGTGGGTAAGTGGACCATTGATATAGGTCGTCTGCCTTGCATAACAAAGTGTCCCATATAGCATCTATCAAGCAAGTGTCAGTTTCAGCGTTCTGCGCGTGGCAACCTGGCCTGCCAGTTTGGACACCACTTGTCATAGATGCTGTCCGAATTGCTCTCGGCACACTGATGTGTCTACTTGTTTCCCTTCAATTCATTCGGCAGGCACTTCAAATGTACAAAGTAACCAGACGTTTCGAACTGGGCCGTTATATGAACCTTCTCGTCAGGGAGGGCATGGTCTATTTTTTTGCGTAGGTCCACGTTCTACCCTTTTATTTTATTTCTTCTGTTCCACGATCCTGATGACGAATCAATCTGAATAGCATCCTCATATATGCTGTCATCGATATGCTTTTTTGCATATCGAACATTCCGACGGATGGATGGCCATTCCTTTTCACTGGAGTGGCACAATGCATACCCACGTTTGCGCTCGTCCC
>JBBPLE010000479.1:3514-26184 GCA_038089675.1 Boletales sp. KT-2023b | reverse complement strand
GACAACTCATGCATCATGTCACATTCTACATCCTCAACTGTGGAAAAGAGAATGTAATCCTTGGACTCCCCTGGCTTAGACAAGTCAACCCCACTATTGACTGGATCAAGCAAGAGCTATCCATCTCCCTTGACTCCGACCAATCCAAGGAGATATACTACAACTGCACCAAACCAACTCCTAACCCCCAGACATCAATCCCTTGCCCACCTCGACATGTACAGATCAACTCCATCTGGGATGGACACCTTTACAACTACATGAAGAAAGATACTGAAGCCCAATACCTCCAACAGGCTAATGACAACCAAATTATCAATCAAATCATGCGCTGCGGATGTCACTTTATTCCCTCCACCACCATTGCCAAACTCACAATGGCAACCAAGCTAGCTATGGCTGCCAAAAAGGCCAAACCAAAGGCAACTCTTCCACCCGAATACTCCACCTTCTCCTCTGTCTTCTCAAAAGAAGCAACTGACCACATTCCCCCCAGCTGACCCTATGACCATGAGATCAATCTTGATGATTCTTTCACTCCAAAAGTCAGCAAACTCTACCCCCTCTCCCCTGACAAAAAGGCTGCTACTGAAGCATTCCTTGACAAAAACCTCAAAGCAGGAAAGATTCGCCCATCCAACTCTCCCCAAGCCTTCCCCTTCTTCTTTGTTAAAAAGAAAGACAGTGGCCTTCAACCCTGCCAAGACTATCACTACATCAATGAACATACCATCTGCAATGCCTACCCTCTCCCCCTCATATCCAACCTCATATCCAACCTCATCGATAAACTCAAAGGTGCCAAGACCTTTACCAAATTCAATGTTCGTTGGGGATACAACAATGTCTGGATCAAAGATGGTCATCAATGGAAAGCAGCATTCATCACCCACAAAGGACTATTTGAGCTGACAGTCATGTTCTTTGGTCTTTGCAACTCCCCTGCCACCTTCCAATGATTCATGAACGACTCCTTCCGTGATATGATTGCAGAAGGATGGCTAGTCATTTACATGGATGACCTCCTCATCTTCTCCCCTGATGCCAAAACCCATGAGGAGCAAACAAAACAAGTACTCCAATGCATGACCAAGCTAGATCTTCACCTTAAACTTGAAAAATGCATATTTGCTACCAACACGGTCAAATACCTTGGCATGATCGTTCAGCCTGATGAACTCACCATGGACCCAGTGAAACTAGATGGCATTCGTGAATGGCCAACCCCCACCAAAGTCAAAGACGTCTGATCCTTTTTAGGATTTGCCAACTTCTACTGACAATTTATCCCCAACTACTCCAACATTGCACAACCCCTCCTTGATCTCACCAAGAAAAACCAACCCTGGAACTGGTCTCCTAGCTGCCAACAATCCTTTGACAAACTCAAACAGCTATTCCTTGGTCGCCCAATCCTCCACCTCCCAGACCCCACCTGCCCCTTTGCCATCGCCACCAATGCTTCCAAATATGCATCTGGTGGAGTCCTCCTCCAAACTGATGCCAACGGAGAGTGGCATCCATGTTCCTACCTCTTACAATCCTTCTCCCCTGCCAAATGAAACTACGACATCTATGACAGAGAACTCCTCACCATCATTTGAGGTCTTAAAGCCTGGTGCCATTACCTCCAAGGATCTCCCTTCCCTGTCGAAGTTTTCACCGATCATAAAAACCTTACATATGTCTGCCAACCTCAGAAACTCAACCAACGACAAGCTCGTTGGCTGCTTGACATCTCGGACTTTGACCTCCACCTGATCCATGTCCCTGGTTCCTCCCTTGCCGCACCTGATGCCCTCTCTCGCTGCCCAGACCTCCTCCCACCAACCGATGAAGATAACGACAATGTCACCCTTCTTCCTGACACCCTCTTCGTCAACCTCATTGATACCTCCCTCCAAACCAAACTGGCCACCTCCTCCACTTCTGATCCCCTTGTCCTTGATGCTCTGTGTGCCACCACTGGCAACGTTCCTGCCCAATTCCACTCTCATCTCTCTGACTGGCAATATGATGCTGGCATTCTTACCTTCCAAGGGCATGTCTATGTTCCTCCCAACCTTTGCCACTCTATTGTTAAGCAACACCACGATCACACTTCCGCTGGTCACCCTGGATATCTTAAAACTCGTCAACTTGTTGCCACTGAGTTTTGGTGGCCTGGTCTCACTCAATTTGTGCATAAATACATCGAAGGATGTGCCCCTTGTCAATCCTCAAAAGCAAACACCCATCCTACCTCCCCACCCCTCTCCCCCATTGTCTCCTCCTCCCCTATTCCCTTCTGACAGATCTCTTGTGACCTCATCACAGACCTCCCTGTCTCTTCTGGCTTTGACAGTCTTTTAGTCATGGTTGACCATGGGCTTACTAAGGGGGTGATTCTCTGTCCTACCAAGAAATCCATCTCTGCCAAAGGAATTGCCTCCCTCTTCTTTCACAAAGTCTACACCAGATTCGGCCTCTACAATAGAATAATCTCAGACTGTGGACCCCAGTTCGCCTTCTCTTTTGCAAAAGAACTTGGACAACTCCTCGGATACAACCTCTCCCTCTCCACTGCATACCACCCTCAATCTGATGGAGAAATTGAATGGGTAAACCAAGAAGTAGAAACTTATCTTTGGATCTTCTGTGGTAATTCCCCCTCCACATGGTCTGACCTCATCTCCCATGCTGAATTTGCACATAATCACCATCCTCACTCCATCACCAATAAATCCCCATTCTTCCTTATGATGGGATTTGAACCTTGCCCCCTCCCCACTATCATCGCCGAGACCAACCTCCCTGCAGTCAAAGAACAACTCAAACTCCTCTCTGCAGCCAGAGATGAAGCCCTGGTGGCCCATGAACTTGCCAGACAAGTCATGAAATCCCATTTCCATGGAAAGTTTATTCCCTTCTGTAAAGGTGACAAAGTATGGCTAGAAGCCTGAAACCTGAAATGCCTTATCTCCCACCTGAAATTCGCTCCCAAGCGAGAAGGCCCATTTACCATTACCCAGGTCCTCTCTTCCCTTACCTATAAACTCTGCCTCCCACACACATGGAAAATACACCTGGTCTTCCACGCATCCCTGTTATCACCCTATCGCAAAAACAACATACACAGACTGAACTTCCCCTCCCCTCCACCTGACCTTATCAATGGAGAAGAGGAATATGAAATGGAAAAGATTATCTGACATCGTGGAACTCCGAACAACCAAAAATTCCTAGTCCGATGGAAGGGATATTCAGCCAAAGAAGACTCCTGGTTACCTGAATTGGAGTTCAACCATGCCAAGGAAATTTTATCTGAATATAAAACTCTCCACCCTCACGTCTTCTCCTCTTCATCCTTCACACCATCCACAAAACCCAAACATGTCCACTCCCACTAGATCCCCCTCTCCCACTGCTGCTACCACTGGCTGGACCACCCCTCTACTCTATCGTATCCAAGGCCTTGATTCCACTAATTACAACCCAGGCATTCCCCAACCTACATCCCCCCCTCTATGTCTCCCTGCTCTCGACCCAAACCCAGTTGTCTCTGTTGAATTACCCCTCTATGCCCAACGCATCCGTCCAGATCCCTTCCCCATCACCAAACAATCCTCCCTCATGCTCCTTCTTGAAACCCCCCACCTTATTACTCCTCTTCACACTCATTTAGAACCCTTCTTCCCCCTTGATACCCTTCTCCTTCTTTTTCAAGAAATCCATAGTCTCTACCCCCTTGCCAATCAGATGTCTGACTACCTCATGGAACACATTGCCACCCTCCACAAAACCCACACTGAACTTACCAACCTTGTCCTTTCCATCATGCACCAACTGGAAATGGACAAACTAGCTAAGGATGTTCTACACTATACCCGAGAACTTGACAAACGCCACTGCCTCCACCAGAACCCATCCCCTGAAGCCTCTGAAGAACCCCTTACTCTCAAGGAACTAGCTGTCATGGAACAAGCCGAAGTCAGCTGGGATGGACAATGTAATGTACCTCTCTCCCCCAATCATTACCTCTACAGCTGGGCATGCTTCCATTGCCACCGACTCTCTCACATCTGCTTCAATTGTCCATACTATGTCTGCCCCCACTGTGCTCGTCATCGCCCCGGCCATCCCCAACATCGCTGTCCTCGATGCCCTCGTCCCTGTGTCCTTAACCCTGTAACTTCTTCCTCCTCATCTTCAGCTTCCTCCACTCACTCTAGGTGTTCTGGCATCGCACCTCCTTCTCAGCCTCTTGTTGAACAACTCTCCGACCCTCTGTCCTCTAGCTCTAATTCAGCTCCTAGACAAGTTCCTCCCCCATCCTATCATTGTTGTCGAACCCCTCACCCTCATCAACATCATCATCATTCTCCCCCTGACTCAGAACTTGCCGACTTAGACCTAAATGACAATGACCCAGGATATGATGACTCTGCATATGCCAACATGACTGGTTCCCCTGTTGGAGACAGATGTATGGATTTCTGATTCTTTCTTTTGATTTTATTCTTCATCATAGCCTCGAATGTACTCCAGAGGTAATGTTACAATTCGTTTCTTTTCTTATTACAATGGACCAGCCCAACCCAGTACCTTTTACTTTCTTTAGAGTGCTCTAGAACATACAATGTGTTTGTCGCACACCTTTCATTTCCACTTTTCTATTCTTGTTATCTATGCTTCTACTTCTCATGGAAGGTTCTATCTTCTTTTACTTAGCAACAAACCTTCTATGACTTTCTATTAATTTCCATTCTTTGCAGTACTTAAGCCATCGCTTTACTCAATGTATCCTCAGCTTAGTCCTGCTCAATCATACCTTGATCTCCTTGAATCTCCTTGAATTCTTTCATCAACTCCATCATTGAATGACTCCTTTGAATCCCTTCATTGACTTCATCGTCGAATGATCCCCTTGATCTCCTTCATCGACTCCATCATTGGACAACTCCTTTGAATCCCTTTGTTGACTTCATCGTTGAACGACCCCCTTGATCTCCTTTGTCGACCTCATTGTCAGACGACCCCTTTGAACCCCTTTTATCAGTTCCATTGCTGGACAACCCCTTTAACCTTTTGTTCTTTGAGCCTATGCTCATTCCTACCCAGATCAAGCATAACACTGCTCTCAGACTTATCAAATTTCCTCATTTGAGTGTGAGTGTTGAATCCATTGAGGTGAGTGAGATCAAAATCTCTCGACTGTAGGACTTCATGTATGAGACAGGTGACCTCATTTTCAGACTTTTGTTGGTTGCCAGTTATCATCCATGTCATGAGTTGCCAGATAGTCATATTTTCCCATGGCCATGGTGGTACTGGAGGTAGGGAAGGGGTGTCAAACAGTAATGCATCAGGTGACAGCTCATGTATGGTATTCAAGAGTTGATCAAGTGCCACAAAAGCATCAGGGTCATATGTTGGGCAATGACAGTAGTCACGTGCAATGTGAAATTTATTGAAGGATGTGCAAAAAGAGTTGAATACATGAAGGATAACATGAGGAAGGATGGATGATAGGCCCACAGGATTAGCTACTGCCTGAGAGTTGGGAAGCAGGGAAGGGAGAGAGGGTTCTGGGAGTACATCCCAAAAACATGTGGGTAATCATCATGACTGTATGAGGCAACCCAAGCCTGGCTCAGAGCCCAAGTTCCCTGGGCAATGAGCACTGGAATCAGACTGGCCAGGGGGCAACAGTGAGTGTTCTGCAGCCATGGTTACTGCCTGGTTATCACCACTAGAGCCTATATCATCCATAATGATGTTGACCAACTTGGAGCTGAGAAATGGATGAAGTGTTGCAGTGGACAGTGGATTGCCATGGGTCAACTTAGAATTTGAATCTGCCAGTGGGTTGTCATTATCCTGTTATTTCCATGTTTGTTAGACTGATGTTAAAGCAGAAATGGAGTACCGACATTGTCACCCTGCTGTTGCAGTCTTGCTTTCTTGTGAATCAAGCCAGTAGCATCACATTGGATTGAGCATTTACGACCATGTCAAAATTTTGCTTGTGCAGCAGAGTGGTTTTGATAGTGTATACAGCTTGGACAATGTCGAAGGAGAGCCCCACTTGATTCAAATGCCCATGTGCACAATGGCACTCCACACCTGAAATGCCCATTCATCAGAGAAAAAAAAACATACACAAGTATGAGTGCGACAAAGTGTATGGTGTGCATGCCACACAGTAGGACTGGAAACCATATGGCTCATGACAGACAAGCTGGGGAGAGTGGAAGTGCAAGCTGGGTGGGGGACTTAGTGATGGTGACTGGGACAGCATACTAGGCTAGTAAAGCTCAAGGGTCCATGATCATTACACCCAACATGACTAGTACACTGGCCCGGATCTAGTACTTTAAAACTTTGTTAGCAAGAATGATCACATGTATGGAATACAACACTCACTGGCTTCTCTGGATCTGTGGTAGGATGGCATCAGTTGATAACATCACTATACAGTCCATACATTGAAGCTGCTTTTGGATTAGCATGGCACAAAGCTGAATCCTAAGATGTTATCCACTGATCAATTGCCACAATGTGGCTTATCCGAACCCTGACCTTGATAGAATACCATGTTGTACCATGATCATGAGATCGGCCCTGGGGCTTGGGCAAACTGGCAAACCATTCATGATGTCTCCATGATCAGGATCCTGCTGGTATCACCACGGAGTAAACATAGTAAGTAAAACTCACATATGCAGGGACCTTGACTTTGTTGGTGCTCATCCACAGGCCACCATCACCATGTCCCTGGGTGATGATTCCAATTCTACTCACAGTTCTCAGTCATCTTCATATAATATAAGTGCAGCAGAGATCATCCTAGATCTTCATCGATGCAGCCTGGATCCAGACACGGGCTTCATGAGTTGCCATAGTCACAGGGATCCAGCTGTGCAAGAAGCAATGATATCAGAAGATGCCAAGGATCCAAACTCATGGGTTAGCAAGAGACTTGTGAAACAGAACCCCAGGCCTTGGGATATTGAGGTGCACATGTAAATTTTACTTGTCCACAATCAGCTAACATCAGAGAAGCATGGCAATTCAATGCATGACAAGCTTCGATTTGAGTCACCTGCAGAAACATTGGTGCAGCTAGGGAACGTTAGTGACTAAGGTATAACAATCATTAACTTGTTTCTAATGTCATACTTAATAGGATGAACAGCTGGAACCTGAGACAACTCGGAAAACTGAGGGCTCACAGCCTCATAATACTGACTCAGATAAGGACATTAATGATGAGCACTTGCTCGTGAAATCAGAGCTTCGAGAGGACAGCAGCATTCTGGTACATACTTGAAATTTTTATTTTCTTCGAGCAGCTGACATCTCACTAGCAAGGTAATTCACTGCACACCAACAAAGAGTTGTGATCCACCAAGTCGCACACAGAGGCACCTGTGCCAGATACTGTATGTAACTAAAGTATTGTCTACTGACATGTTTCTGACATTTGTGCTTAATGCAGAATGTACAGTCGGAAACTGAACAAAGTCCTGACCCTGGCCCTAGTACTGATATCGATACAGATCCCAACCATGAAGCTGCTGACAATATTGACCTGACAATGTTGTTTTGAAGCCCAAGTCTGGTATCTCTTGATGAGTATGGTCAGCTAAAGGAGCAGGGTGGGGGGTAGGGCCTACCCATTGATAAATATGGCTGATACTTTTGCTTTTGGCACAATATGGAGCCCATAATTCCATGGGAGTGGGATCCACCTCCACTCGCTGCATTTGCCTCTAGCAGCAATGATATCATGGTGATTAACTTCCTTTCTTTTTTGGCCATTTTTATTTACAAAGACCATTCCAGCATGTCAAAGACACCTCAAGTCACTTGGAGTCCCACAGCAAAGAAACACACACACCTCAGTGTCCTGGGTGCAGCCTCCCAACATTAAAGCGAAAATGATTGGATGAACAAAGTGAGGTACATGACTATTCTCATGCTCTACTATGACAGACAGACTTAATTGCTTTGAGTCAGACACTACAATGTAGTACTACACCCGAAGGGTCTTTGACAAACAAGTGTAGAGCAAGTTCTGCTCCACTCCTCCTGCCTTGCTGGTCAACCAAGCGTCGAAGACTTCAGTCTCCATTCACATTTCAAGCCACCACCATGGGATCGCAGACATCTCAGATTGAAAATTGTTTGACACAGGCAATAAAGGAGTTTCAGCAAGATGTGAAGGATGCATTGCATAAACAATCAGATCTTCTTTCTGAATTATTACAGGAGGTGTGAGGAAGAAACACGAATCTTGACAAGTGAAACACAGTGTACAGTAGTAATCATATAGTACATACTAGTGAATCTGATATGAGCAAGTTGCTGGCATCACACCAAAGTACTAGTGGTATTGAGCAGACCTATGACATGTGTAGCAGTGTGGAAGAGCAGATCATAATTTACACCATGACACAGCAGCTCTGTGTGCATCATGCGGGCATGATCACAGGGCATTCCACAGACCACTACTCATAATGATCTGGTCACCAGACCATCCCAGGAGCTCCACCTCTCCATCATCATTGCATAGCTATAGTATGTACTGTACATTAGGATTTCAGCTTGTCAGGATCATCAAATTCAATCTTTTTTGAGTTATGGACTTTTTTCCGACTAGCCGCACTTCATATGGAACAGGGTCAACATAGATCAGACAATGAGTAATTGAATCAAGTTGACAACTATCAGGCTTCTACTTGTGCAGTATTGCTCAATAACTATGTACTTCCTTCAATCCAGACATACAATAACTGAGGAAAAGAATTTGGATTGTTCGGCTGGTAAATGAGCCAAAATGTACAAATGACACTTTTCACCAGTCTGTCAGATGCTCATCTAGATTAGATAACAGCATGAGACTACATTCATTTAAATATTGTAGAAGCTTATTTAATGGAGAATCTTTTTCAGTGCTTTCTTTTGTCTTTTCCAGAAGAGTGGGTTACTATACTCAAAACAAATCAATGATCATTGATCAACAATGAGCACTGATGAGTCACACCATTGTATTCACAACACTGACCCTAATCGGACTGGCCCAGTCAGCACTTCCCAGTCCAGATCATATCTAGTAGGAAACATATTTAAATTATTATTTGAGATGAGGTCTTTGCCCTCATATCATTCTCATGTCTGACACCAGCAGTCCAGCTCCTGATATCCATGCTGTGTTGAAGCACTGCATAGCTGCACTGGAAGAGGAAAATGAGCAGCTACTTGGAAAGATAACAAAAGCACCATATGTAAACCCTAATACTACACAGTCATACATCTAATTTTAAGCTACTACACAGTGTTCATTCCTACACATGTGAGGGGCAAGCCATCCATAGGCTTGTCAGCCTTACTGATCCTGTCACTGACCTGATTGCCAAGTATGACCGGTGAGTCATGCTAGCAGAAGATGGAACTGACCCTGAATCTGTGCCATCATCCGACAAGTAAGTGTAGTTTCTGATCTGGTGTACGACTCACTGATGATAATTATTTACATGGTGCAACAGTGAGGAGTGTATGTTCTGTTCCTACATGAAGTTGGTCTTGTGGTGCCCATCTGTCAGGAATCTAATGGAGTGCAATCTCACTGGATACAAGTTCAGTTTAGCTTGTCAGGAGGTATGTCAGCAATAATTTCAATCATGTCTGATGCTTCACTTCATGCCATAGCTGAAGAAGGGTGCAGACAGTGCACATGGGGATGATGCAAATTCATTGAAACATGCCATTGCTACCTGGTTGAAACAACAGCAGCCCTGGCTTGACACATTGTACATCAATAATTATATCTCTTCACTCGTCTGACACATTCTCCAAGAACACATGCTGCTATCCGTGAATATCACCCACACTATTTGGTTACAGCACACATGTGGCCAGCATTCCTTTACCCAACATGTCACTACAATCCTGAACGTCCTTCAACTGGCTTATTCAAGGGAGAGTTACTTTTGTGGGTACATCTATCGTCACATCCATGAATTATAACACTACATGCTTGATTGTTTACCAGGCCTTTCATTGCATTTTCACATCTCTGAGCTCTGCTCATGATGAGATTGAAGCAAATAACAACCCTTTGCAAAACAGAGGTCACAAAATCAGATGGATTATTCACACTCATTGTGATGTTTCTGGGATTTTGAAGATGAGATCTGTACAGCCCCATGCGATCACATACATTGCAGTCCAGGTGAGACAAAAAATCACATTACATGCTACTAATAACTGTCGATCACTATTAGCTTTGTTTTGCATTATCCAACTCCACTTCCTGGTATCTCAAGGATGATAATTTCAACTACAATGAGTTTTATAACAATATAGTCAACTGGTTTGAGTGTCCAAGAACACAAGCTAAGAAGCACAAGATCAAACAGCTACTTCTCTGGTGGAACAGGTAAGCATTCTTGAATGATCCAATTGATGATCTCACTCCATAGCTTCATCTAGGATGATCTTTGGTTGTTGCAATGCTGTCAACCTACCCACCCAGGCAGTCGAGAAATTATCAGTTGCTGGCTTGCTTGCCACCTAAAATGGTGACCTGTCACAGCATTGAGTTCCAACACTTCCTCAAATCGTCATTACATGTTTCAGATGTATTAGTATGACAGCAAAGTCATTTCTGGTGATGATTTGTACTACTACAATCCCAGCAGAATTTGTACTTGTTACTGTAATATAAATTGAACACATTTTCTATAACTCCGCCTCTGATGTCAACACTGGAGACAATATCCAAGTAGTGCCGGTTGTGATGTATAATAGCACATAAAAGTCAATGTTATATGTGATTTCACACCAAAAGCAATGTTGTGCTGGATTTGAATTTCACCACACTAGCTCACAGCATTGCAAAATAGATAGCATATTATTAGATTTGGCTTCCAAGGGACAGTATTAGAATCACTTAAGCAATATAGATCGATGGGACAGTATTAGAATCACTTAAGCAATATAGATCGATGGACTAGATAAGCGGAGATCCTGAAAATGTCATGTGTCCGTGAGCATCTTGTGAAATGATTCCCAAAACTGTGGATCAAAACTAATGCTAGAATCGGTAGACAAACTGCAGTAGCATTGCACATCCATCAGCTTCATGCAGAATAAGTTCCAAATCTCCCACTAAGAACTACAGTTGGATTTAATCAAGCAAAGACAGACATAATTTCGGCTTTTAGAAATAGGACATAAGTATTCATCGAGTGCTTACTTCGGCAGCAAGTGCGCTTCATTTGCAGGTTGGTCTGAATTTGCGTCACAAATCCTAAAGTCCTCTCACATTCTGGTAATTCGCAAACCAGGATAGCGATATAATCCACTATAAGCGAGTTATCAAGAATGTTCCCAGAATGGGATGCATTGCGTTCATTGCTGTATTTACAACTCGGATGTACTGCTCTGCCAAGAAATTTTGGTTCTAGTGGTGGGAGAAGCCCTGAAAGCCTGATCACAGTGAGTCGTCATTTGATCGTCGTGTAGATTTGCAGTAATTTCTGGGGCTATGTCATGGGGAGCACTGTCATGCCCAAGAGTAGAATCGGAAAATCGGAAGTTCTCCAGGCTAGGGGCGGCAAGCCGATCAGTGCTCGCACATGCACTGTCCGACTGGACTGAACTCGCGCCGCAATGTGAACCATGACACTCTGTGATTAAAAGGCCTGAACGGATATCTGAATCGATCAGTGAATCATACAATTTGCGGCGCGGCATACTATATACACAACCAAGCTACTTTCAAGCGCAAGCAGTCATAAAGACGTTTAAATCAGTCGCTTTCGTTCGACCTCACCACCCGTCGACCGTCTCTTGGATACGAATGAAATCTTGTATCACAGACGCCAACAACTGCAGCAGCATCCGTGACTCCTGTCGGTTCTCCGTCCCGACGCCCTTGTCCACGAGAATCCGTCTGGACAGCGGGGTCTCGGGCTCGGGCTCGACCTCGACCTCGGGGGGTTTCAGCACGGCAGACACGGAGGGCGACATGTGCGCCATCTCGACCGGCTCGACCGGCGTGCTCATGGGCAAGTCGGGCGGATCATCGGCATCCTGTTCCTCTGCGGCCGCAACGCGCTCGGCACGCTCCTCCCACCTCCATTTTCCACCCGGTGGCCCGACCTTGAGTGGTTCTGCGGCGGGCGCCCGCGCCACCTTGGCAGGCTGTCCCGGCACCTCGACGTACACTGCCGCCGCACGTCGTGAACGCCCTCAAATCAGAGCAAGGAACGCACGTACCGCGCTGACGCTTGGACGGCGGACGGGTCGGTTGGTCGACGCTCGCCGCGACCGCCGGCGCTTGCGCCTCGTTCTGCTTGACCACGCGATGTGCGCCCTGCAGCGCCGAGCAGCGATGTTTTCCAAACTTGCACGGCGCACACGCAAACTTGCCTTCGCTCGGCGAGTACATGATACGGCACACCCAGCCACGTTCGTCGCAATGGCGGCATTTCTGCATCCATCGTAAGCGGGGAGCGTGGGATGCATGAGTACACGTACCGGTACGTAGACATACTTGTCAATGGCCCGGGGGACGTCCTTGGATCGGCGGTGCTTGTGGGAACGCTTGGGCGGCTGAGGGACGGGGTCGTCGGTCGATTTGGCGACCACTGCGATGGTGTCCCGCTTCTTGGGCGTGTCCTGCGCGGAGGGATTTGGCGAGGTGCTTCGCATAGAGGGCACAGAGCTGGTCGGCGGGGGCGACTCGAATTCAGAGACGCTTGCTGGTACAGCACGTCAGCCGGCGTTGGACACTGACACGGGACACGTACAAGACACGGTTGGGAACGATTCGAGGAGCGGGTCCGCGTTCTTATCTGACTCCTTGTAAGACGACGTCCGTACTTGCGCTAAAGTCGGTAAATCAAGGGATGCCAAGAGAGGGTCCGCTACACGACGTGTCAAGCAGAATTCAACAGACACACGAGCCACTCACGAGACGAATCCCGAGGGGGGGTAAAGAGCGAGCCTTGGTCGGACGCCTCGTCCATCGACATGGACATCGTCGCATCGCCCAAGCGGGTCCACCAAAACGTGGCGGGGTCGCCAAGGTCGATATCGGGCGGAATCTGGACGTCCGCGTCATGCGTCATCCACACGGACAACGGCGACGTGCTCGCCTGCTCAAACGGCGAGTGAATGTCGGACGGGCACATCGGGCGTTGGGTCGACAGGGTGCGCTTGACCTCGATGAGCGCGAGCGGGAGCGGTGGCACGACGAGGTCGGTCAAGGGACCTATCACGGCCGCGGCGAGGACGTCGCGCTGTGTGCGCGTGGATGAATTCAACTGAAAGGGTAGATGCAAAAATCACGCACGGCTTCACGGAGCGCCTCGTCCTCCCATGTCGGCGCCGCATGTGGGGCGATGTATGGGACGTTCATCGCGAGTGCGAGACGTGCGCATCCGCGGTAAATGGCGCGCTGGGCGTCGTCGTGCGATAGTGGCATAGTGAGCCACTGGAACAAGGCTTGGTGCAAGTGGGTCCCTGATCTTTCAAGGGGCAAGACAAGAAAGGAATGACGCGTTCGGACCCATCTCATTAACCGCGACGAGGTGAAAGTTGAAACGCGGGCAGCGCCGATCGGTTATGCAGAGTGACTCCGACGTCGTGTATCAACATTTTTGCTCCCATTTCACTGTATTTCGGAACTGGTGAAGACTTGCACGTCGGGACTGATGGAATATACGCGTAGTAGTTAACACACAGCTGGTACAGGGAGATGATGGTAACTTTTCAGGGGCCTAGTTTACATCGCGTCACCCAGTACTTTGACCCTGGGATATAGCATATTGTATAGTACCACACAAACGATAATTCTCCTTTGCAAACACCTTCCGGGCAGGTCCTAATGACGGCCCTGCGCCTGCATAAAATCTTGAATCAAAGACATCAACAATCGTAAAAATTCAAGTTGCTCGTCGTGCATCGACGTATCCGTCCCAACGCACTGGTCCACGTACACACGCTCAGGCAGTGTCGTGGGCGGCATCACAGGCTCAGATACGTGTGGTGGCGACGTGGGCGTACTGGGATGTGTCGTCTCCTGGGCTGCGGCAGCACACTCTGCACGTATTTGCCACATCCATTTTCCTCCCGGCGGCCCAATCTTGGGCTGCGGCTGCGCGACGACAGCGGGCACCTTGGCCTCCTTTCGTCTTCTCAACGTCGGAATCTCCACAACGACTGTGAAGGGCATCATGTCCTCTGGACACCACGTCCACGAACGAACAACGTACCGTGCCGGCGTTTCGAGGGCGGACGGACCGCATCCGAGTCCTCGACCATGCCCTGGTCAAATCGAGACGATCGGAGGATCGAACACCGCGCCTTGTTGAACTTGCAGGGCACGCACCCATTCCGCCCAAACCCTGCACGGCACACCCAGCCGCGATCCTTGCACAGGTCACATTTCTGCAGGTACACACGTCAGTCGCAGAGCCGCACCAGACGGGCGAGTGCTGACTGGGTAGTGGACGAAGCGCCGCGTGTGCTTGCTGGGTTCGGGTGCGACCGGTGTGAGCATGAGCGCGAGATCGGCATTGAGGCGTTGGCGGGGTTTGATGAGCGCGGGCGCATGGCTGGATTTGGGATCCGAGTCGGGCGCGGTCGCTGTCGTCCTTGCTGGTTTGTCTACCGACGGTATGGGGTACGAGGGCATGTGGTGGTTCAAGTCAAGGCGGACTCGAACGACACGCCGGAGGGAGCAGGGATTATATTGATCGATTGCGCATAGCGGCGATTGAGACGCTGATCCTGTGATCTTGCTTTATTGGGGGTGAAATGAGGCTTATCACGCACCGTGGCAGGCGAGCGCTAGTCTAAGTGCCAGTCACCAAGAGTCATTGCACCGCCCCAAGCGCCTAACTAGCCTCAACGTCGTGGGCACTCAACGTCGTGGGCACTCAACGTCGTGGGCACTCGGTCGCTCATCATACTGAATGTCCGTGGATCGTTTAATAGCCCACTGCCAACGAACTCTAGGTGACATTGCCGTCATTTCCGTTCAAATTCATTCTTCAGCAGCTTTGGCGTATGGAACCAGTAACCAAACAAGCGACCAGCATTTCGCCCTCCAGTTTCAAGCATTCTTTGCCCAGCTAGAATCCATCCGCACATTTTCGGATACAATTCTCAAAGCTATTACCTTGAATCGTCTTTCACTTGATGAATGCATCATCGACTGGCTATGGAGCGGAGAGCCACGTGTGTGCTTGGAAAAACTGAGGGGGGTCCACGATGTTCTCAATGAGGATGGCAATGTTCAGCTTCATTCCCGACCACTTCGGTCGAGCAAAAATGGGCTTGCTGCTTCCATATCCTTCTTTAATAAACACAAGAATTGCTTCCACTTCTTGCTCACTCATGACGTTTGGTCAGTTCTTCTCTCGCCATCTCTTAGATCTTAACTTGACCTCAGCAATCAGGGATCAAGCGAAACTCCCGTATCGCCTGCCAGACCCACGATATGAGGTTCAAGACACGTGTGTTTCATATGTGAAAAAGAAGTTTTTGTTCTCTGACAAAGTCATATCAGTTCAACCACAGACCACGACCCAGAAGAGGAATACCATACAGCCAGAGAATACGATCCAGAAGATGAATCTAACCATGGGCGTTTATCAGATGCGACACAAGAAGTGACGACGAAACAGAAGAAAAATGCTCAGAGTATGTGCGTTCTTGTCTGTGCTTTGGCTTGCTGACGTGCCTTGTCCAGGACAAGTGGTGGAAGAGGTCATACGATGGCTCGATGCGTTCGACTGCGCACATAAGCACAATGATACCCTCAAGCTGCGTCAAGAGGGAACGTGCACGTGGTTCTCAAAGTTGGATGTGTACAAAACGTGGAGGCCAGGAGGGTACGAATTTCTGTGGTTGAATGGTAAAGGTATGGTTTCTTGCACTTGTATAAAACAAGAGGCTGATCCCATACTTGTGCACACGTCTTTAGCTGGGTGTGGAAAATCTATATTTGCGTGCGTTCGCTGGTGGTTCGTACTCATGCTGGAGGTGACTTTTTACAGGGCATCCACAATCGAGTTCCTTAAGAATACCCTGCAAGACGGAGAAGTGCTCGTGTTCTTTTATTGCGATTTTCGAAACCAACGTTCAATGAGTCCCACGGAACTGATGCGTTCTCTCCTCTCCCAGCTGTTTCACCACATGCTGCGGCTTACTCTCGACCCGGGTGATCTTCCGAACAAGATACTGCAACGGAAAGGCGAGGGCATCTTGTTACTCAGTGATCTCGATAAGCTTTGTGAACTTGTATGGCTAGCCGCAAGACGTTTCGATCGTCTACCCATCGTGGTCGTTGACGCGGTAGATGAATGTGCAGATATTGACGCACTCTCGCACGCGTTCGTCGAAATCCATGATGATGTTCGGCTATTGATCACGAGCCGACCCGACCCAATCATTCAACATCATTTCTCGACATTTCCGTCCCTTTCATGGAAAACTTGGGTAAAGAGTTGGCCGAGGACATAGTGCTGCATATTAGACGAGAGTTGGACTCACGCGTGCAGTTGAGGTTAGCCGATCAAAAGTTGAAGCTGGAGATTAGCGAGACCTTGGGTAAGAAAGCGGACGGGAGGTAAGACCACTCATCGCCTGATTAGCTCGCAACCCACCTCATTCATTCCCAGGTTCCGTTGGGTACAATGCCAACTAGATGCTCTCGACCGGTGTGCAACCGAATCGGACCTGAGGAATGCGCTCAATAAGCTCCCAGAGGGACTTGAAGAAACATACGAGAAGATCCTGGAGGCAATCGACGAACGAAAGATTGACGGGGAAGTCGCGCGGCGCACGCTCGGCTGGCTTGTAGTTGCATTGGCGCCCCTGCGGCTGGTTCAGATTGTTGACGGACTCTCTGTCGATTTGCTGGAACCACAGGGCCATGGCAAGATTCAGTTGCTGGTGGACAAGCTTTCGAGCCTCGTGTCGTATTCCGAAGATGCGGATACTCTTTCCTTGTCCCATTTCAGCGTAAAGGTAGGCTCGAAAATGTCTTGCGACTACACCGTTCAACATTGATGCGTTGTTTTCCAGGAGTATCTTACCTGCCGAACTACCCTGCCGGTGTATCATATTGTCCCCCACGTCGCCCACGCTGAGGTAGCAATCATGTGCATGCGCCACTTTTCTGTTCTACTGAAACAACCACCGTCCCGTCTGCGCGTTGCCCCAACAAAGAAATTCCCTATTCTTTCCTATGTGCTCTCGTTTGGTTTCGACCACCTTGCCTATATCCACACGCCATCCACAGATATCCTCGGAGCGCTGAAGATCCTCGGATCGGATGTTCGCCACTTGCCATCACATTGGGAATGTCTCTGTAATCTACGCGAAGACGAGCTCGGATGGCCGTATCCTTCATGGCCATCGTTCAGACACGACTTCGAACTCTACATCCTCATCGCGTACTCGCCCGCCGCACTGCTCCAATCCTTTCTCTCGGGTCGTCGCCTCAAGGCGAGATTTGGGACCAACGCTCTCGTGTATGCGGCGGACCTGCGAAAGACCGAACATGCCCTGGTTCTTCTCGGACATGGCGCAGACGCGGACGTGCGTAGCCTGGCCTTGGATGACTCTCACCGAACTTCGCCCCTCGAGGTGGCCATCGATCGAGGGAATGACGTGATCGTCAGCGAACTCTTGCAGAGAGGATGTTCCGTACCCCCAGAGCTGCTCGCCACTGCCGTTTGTCTACCGTGGTGTAGCACCCGCGTTCTCGTCTTGCTGACCCAAACCGACGCGTTCGCACGATTGGTTCTGGACATTGGAGAGGAGAAATTGTTTCGTGGCATATTTAGTAGCGCGAGACCAGATTCGGGCGACAACAGGAAAACGGACGAGGACCACGTCGCGCTGGCACGACGGCTGCGCGAACTTGGACAAGACCTCTCGGTACGCACTCCGCTCGGAGAAGATCTCTTTGCGAGCGCTTTCTTTGCAGCGCACACCTCGATGCTCGAGTTCCTGCTTCCTCCGGACGAGCCGCTGCCTTCTGATCTTCTCTTTCTTGCGGCAGCAGGTGCCACGTCGGAAACAGTACCAATCCTCCGTTTCTTGCTCCACAAAAAGGTCGACGTTCACGCAGCATTCCCTGACACAGGATACGGTGCGCTGCACTATGCAGTCATCTGCCCATGGGAGCCGGTGCGGCTGGAGGCTGTACAGCTACTCATTGATGCCGGATGCGACCACCTCCATCCTCAGGGTGAGACACCATTTGCGCTGGCAGTCGAGCTTGGCGATATCCCCGTGGCAGAGGTTCTACTCTCCTGTGATGGCATACTCCCTCCGGACATTTTACTTGTGGCGTTACAAACAAGACCTTGGAATGTCCGGATGATTCAATGGCTACTTCTCAAGGGCGCGGATGTGGGTGCGACGACAAAATCTGGTGCGAATACCGTGCTTCATCTTACCCTCCTAGGAATGGAGGGCTTTGCGAACCAGGAGGATAGAAACGAGGATGACGAGGATGCGTCAGGTTCTGGTCCGAGGGAACACGCCAAGTGTTTGAAATTGGTGAAGATGTTCGTGGAGGCTGGCTGCGACCCTGGTGTCTGCAATTCCGGGGGAACATCCGTCTGGGAAGTCGCCATCAAGAAAGGATGCAGCACGGTGGTGAATTATCTACTGTCGTGTGATGCCCCATTTCCTCTCGATATCCTACCCAGAATCACGCGGTATCCCACCTTGACTGCCCGGATTGTGCAATCTCTGCTTCGCAGAGGTGCTGATGTGCATTCCACTACAACTGACGGGGAAACGGTTCTCCATCTTGCCGTTTCCTGCCAGGACGAACCGAGATGTTTAGTGTTGGTCGATGTTTTCGTCAAGGCCGGGTGCAACCCTTGTGCGTGCAATTCCGCGGGACAATCCGTCTGGGAAGCCGCCGTCAAGAAAGGATATGGCTTGGTGGTGAATCATCTACTGTCGTGCAATGCTCCATTTCCTCTCGACATCCTGCCACGAATCGTGCTGTATCCCTCCTTGACTGTCCCGATTGTCCAATCTTTCCTTCACAAAGGCGCTGATCTGCAGTCCACTGGGGACACCCTACTTCATCTCGTGATCGTTCACCAGACCGGACAAAAGTGTTTGGAGTTGGCCACGACGTTCATTGCAGCTGGTTGCAATCCTGCCGGCTGCAATTCGGCGGGACAGTCCGTCTTGGAAGCTGCGATCGTAAAAAAACGCGGCGTGGTGGTAAGCCATCTCCTATCGCGCAAGGTTCCGCTCCCCTCCGATATCTTGGCTAGAATCACGTCGTATCCCGCCTCTCAAGCTCTCCCGGTCGTCCCATGGCTCCTCCGCCTAGGTATAGATGTGCATGTCACCACGGACGATGGAGACACCCTACTCCATCTCGCGATCGCTCGCCAGGACGAGCCGGACTGTTTGAAATTTGTCAAGACGTTTATTGAAGCGGGCTGCGATCCCGCTGCCTGCAACGTCGTGGGCATGTCCGTGTTAGAAGCAACCATCGACAAAGGGTACGGTGTAGTGGTAACCCATCTGCTCTCGTGCGACCCGCACCTCCATGCTCGGGGTGAGACGCCGTTCGCGTTGGCAGTCAAGTATGGCCGCATCCCCGTGGCAGAGGCTCTGCTCTCCCGCGATGGCGTGCTCCCTGCTGGTATTTTGCACGTGGCATTGCGAACAAGACCTCGGAATGTCCGGATGATTCAATGGTTGCTTCTCAACGGCGCGGATGTGCATGCGACGACGACGTCCGGTGGGAATACCGCGCTTCATCTTGCAATTCTACGAAAGGATGGTTTTGAAAACGAAGATGACGCGGACGCACCGAGTTCTGACCCGAAGGAACACGCCGAATGTTTGACCCTGGTGAAGATATTTATGGAAGCTGGTTGTGACCCTCGCGCCTGCAATTCCAGGGAAAAATCTGTTTGGGAAGCTGCCATCAATAACGGATACGGCGTAGTGGTGGCCCATCAGCTCTCGTGCGACCCGTACTCCCAGGATGCTCGGGGTGAGACACCGTTCGTGCTGGCAGTAAAGTATGGCGATATCCCCGTGGCAAAGGCTCTACTCCCCCGCGATGGCGTGCTCCCTACCAGCATTTTGCATGTGGCACTGCGAGAAAGACCTCGAGATGTCAGGATGATTCGATGGCTACTTCTCGAGGGCGCTAATGTGCACGCGACGACGATGTTCGGTGGCAATACCGTGCTTCATCTTGCCATTCTAGGAAAGGAGGACTCTGAAAGCGACGATGACGCAGATGCGTCACGTCCCGATCTGAGGGAACACGCCAAGTGTTTGAAATTGGTGAAGATGTTCATGGAGGCTGGCTGCGACCCTGGTGTCTGCAATTCCAGGGGAATATCTATTTGGGAAGTCGCGATCAAGAAAGGATATGACAGCGTGGTGAATCATCTACTGTCGTGTGATGCCCCGTTCCCTCCCGACATCCTACCCAAGATTACGCGGCATCCCGCCTTGACTGTCTGGACTGTGCGAGATTTCCTTCGCAGAGGTGCTGATGTGCATTCCACCACAACTGATGGGGATACGGTCCTCCATGTTGCTGTTGCTTGCCAGGACGAACCGAGATGTCTGCTTTTGGTCCACGTATTCGTTGAGGCCGGGTGCAACCCTTGTGCGTGCAATTCCGCGGGACAGTCGGTCTGGGAAACCGCCGTCAGGAAAGGATATGGATTGGTGGTGAATCATCTACTGTCGTGCAATGCCCCATTTTCTCTGGACATCCTACCGGCCATCATGCCGATCTCTGCGTTGACTATCCAAATAGTCCGATCGTTCCTTCGCGGCGGCGCGGATGTGCATTCCACGACGGAGAACTGGAATACCGTACTCCATCTCGCCATCACATGTCGGAACAAACACGACTGTGTGGACTTTGTCAAGACGTTTATCAGGGCCGGTTGCGATCCCGCCTCCTGCAATGCTGTGGAGAAATCGGTCTTGGAAGCCGCAATCGACAATGGTCATGGTTCAGTGGTGGATCACCTACTGTCATGCAATATCCCCGTTCCCGTCGATATGCTTCCAAGAGTGATATTGACTTCACGCCTGACGGTCCCGATGGTGCAATCGCTCCTGCGCCATGGCGCTGACGTCCATCGCACCACATCCGACGGCAACACTCTCCTCCACCTCGCGATCGCCTACTGGGTGGAATCGTGCTGTTTGCGACTGGTGACGCTCTTCGTGGACGCTGGTTGCAACCCCTCTGCCCGCAACGCCAAGCAAAAAACAGTTCTGCAAGCCGCGATCAAACGTGGCTATACCTCGGTGGTGAAATATCTCCTCTCGCACGATGTGGTTGTCCCACACGACATCTTACCAAACATCCTGCCATACAGACGCCTGACGCTCGAGATGGTGCAAGCGCTGCTTCGCAACGGCGCCTGCGTGGACGCCACCACGCCGAGTGGGGACACGGTGCTGCACCTCGCCGTCGCTGCGTGGCACGAACCAGAGTGCTTGGGGCTCGTGAAGACGTTCATGGACGCCGGCTGCGACCCCACCGTGTGCAATGCCGAAGCGAAAACGGTGTTGGAAGCCGCGGTCGAGAACGGGTACAGCACGGTAGTGGATTATTTGCTCGCGTGCAATGTCCCGGCGGCGGCGCACGTCCTCTCCGGCACGGCTACGTTAGCTTCGTTGCAGAGTGATCGACACGGCATCTAGTTTATCTAGCACGCCTGACCACCACGGTAACGTGAGCGCCATCCTGTTCCCGGCCCGGGATTCTGGGCCGAACAAGATATTGGAGGCGCCATAGGGTGAAGGAGATTTGATGAAGGGAGGGTCATGGCCGAGGGAGTGACATGTGCTTGACAGAGTTAGGCCAGGCAAACGAAGTCGGACCATAATGACGGAGATATAGTATTGAATACACATCTTCCAAATGGATGACGCGCAATGCGCCTGCGATGCATCGACCAAACTGCACCTATCCTACATAGCTGGGTATCTGCTTTGCTGAGTACCGAAGCGTGAGCAGTATTTGTTTTTTTTTTTGGACAAGCGGTACTTGGATGCAAGTACAATAGTGTTCCGGGGATCTGGGAGGGCTAATTAGCATCAGCTAATCCACCCGGGTAGATTAGCGCTGATCAACCGTGATTCTCAGTTCAGCTGGTTTCTCGGGTGGGTTTGGGTGGATTTGGTATGGGTCGTGCTCTTGCCTTTTTTTGTAGTAGTTGCAATATAGCTGGACGTGGGGCGACGAAATAAACACAGCGTATAGCACAACATGGACACAGTCCTAAGCCGAAAACTCGAGACCTTGACGCTTTACCTCTCCAATCTCCCTGACTCCCTGCCTCACCCTGAACCCAGACTTTCTGTGTATAACTTTGAGCTCCTTGAAGTCTCTGAAGAAGATATTGAAGACTATGGCGAAACAGGCGCGATCAATCACCGGCTTGAAATTGCCTTCGGAAGCCGGCAAAACGGACCTGTTGTGCTTGTTGAGCGTGGTCCTGGACTAGCTAGCATTGTAAATGTCCTTCGAACTCACCTGCTGAAAGACCCAACATCGGCAATACTGCAGAAATGGGTTGACGACCTGATTACTGCCGCAGAGCTCCATTTTTCTCGCAGTGGAATTCCGGTGCGTGATTCTCAAC
>JBBPLE010000477.1:4995-26358 GCA_038089675.1 Boletales sp. KT-2023b | reverse complement strand
GACCATGGGCTTACTAAGGGGGTGATTCTCTGTCCTACCAAGAAATCCATCTCCGCCGAGGGAATCACCTCCCTCTTTTTCCACAAGGTTTATACTCGGTTTGGCCTTTATGACAAGATCATCTCAGATCATGGACCCCAGTTCGCCTCCTCCTTCACAAAAGAACTTGGACGCCTCCTCGGATACAACCTCTCCCTCTCCATGGCTTACCACCCTCAATCCAACAGAGAAACCGAACGGGTAAACCAAGAAGTGGAAACCTATCTTCGGATCTTTTGTGGCAACTCCCCTTCCACATGGTCTGACCTCATCTCCCATGCCAAATTTGCCCACAATCACTGCCCTCATTCCATCACCAACAAATTGCCATTCTTCCTCATGATGGGATTTGAACCTCGCCCCCTCCCCACTATCATCACTGAAACCAACCTCCCAGCAGTCGAAGAACGACTAAAACTCCTCTCCGCAGCTAGAGACGAAGCCCTGGCGGCCCACGAACTTGCCAGACAAGTTATGAAATCCTGCTTTCATAGAAAATTTACCCCCTTCCATAAAGGCAACAAGGTTTGGCTAGAAGCCTGAAACCTAAAACGCCTTATCTCCCATCCGAAATTTGCGCCCAAGCGAGAAGGACCATTTACCATTACTCAGGTCCTCTCTTCCCTCACGTATAAACTCTGCCTCCCATGAACGTGGAAAATACACCCAGTCTTCCATGCATCCTTGTTATCGCCCTATTGCAAAAACAATGTACACAGACCGAACTTCCCTTCTCCTCCACCTGACCTTATCAACAGAGAAGAGGAGTACAAAATGGAAAAGATCATCCGACACCATGGACCCCCGAACAACCGAAAATTCCTAGTCCGCTGGAAGGGATATTCGGCCAAAGAAGACTCCTGGTTACCCGAATCGGAGTTTGACCACGCCAAGGAAATCTTATCTGAGTATAAGACCCTTCATCCTCACGTCTTCCCTCCCTCATCCCTTGCACCACCTACGAAACACAAACATGTCCGCTCCTGCTAGATCCCCTTCCCCCACTGCTGCTACCACTGGCTGGACCACCCCTTTGCTCTATCGTATCCAAGGCCTTGATTCAACTAATTACAACCCGGGCATTCCCAGGTCTACATCCCCTCCTCTGCGTCTCCCTCCTCTCGATCCTAACCCCGTCGTCTCTGTCGAGTTACCTCTTTATGCCCAGCATATCCGCCCAGACCCCTTCCCTGTCACCGAGCAGTCTTCCCTTATGTTACTCCTTGAAACCCCCCACCTCCTTACCCCCCTTCGCGCCCATTTAGAACCATTCTCCCCTCTTGATACCCTTCTTCTTCTTTTCCAAGAAATCCATAACCTCTACCCCCTTGCCAACCAGATGTCGGACTACCCCACAGAACATGTCGCCGCCCTCCACAAAACCCACACTGAGCTTACCAACCTTGTCCTTTCCGTCATGCATCAGCTAGAAATGGACAAACTTGCTAAGGACGTCCTACGATACACCTGAGAGCTTGACGAATGCCGCCGCCTTCACCAGAACCCCTCCCCTGAAGCATCTGAAGAACCTCTTACTCTTGAGGAACTTGCCGTCATGGAATGAGCCGAAGTCAGTTGGGATGGGCAATGTAATGTCCCTCTCTCTCCTGACCACTACCTTTACAGCCGGACATGTTTCCATTGCCACCGACTCTCCCACATCCGCATCAATTGCCCATATTATATCTGCCCTCACTGTGCCCACCACTGTCCCGGCCATACCCAACACCACTGTCCTCGTCGTCCATGTCCTCGTGTCCTTAACCCTGTAAATTCCTCCTCCTCTTTTGCTTCTTCTACGCGTTCTAGGCGTTCTGGTCCATCCCAACCCCTCATCGAACGACTCTCCAACCCCCCGTCCTCTAGCTCTGGCTCTATTCCTAGACCGATCCCTCCCCCTTCATCCCGTCGCCGTCAAACCCCCCCACCCTCATCAATGTCATCATTGTCCCTCCCCTGACCTCAAACTCGCCGATCTTGACCTGAACAACAATGACCCGGGGTATGATGACTCTGCATATGCCAACATGACCAGTTCCCCTGGTGGAGATAGGTGCATGGATTTCTGATTTTTCTTTTGATTTTATTCTTCATAGTGATTTCGAATGTACTCTGGGGGTAATGTTATGATTCACGTCTTTCTCCTTTGTTGATTCTTCGATACAATAGACCGGCCCGACCCGGTATCTTTTACCTTCTTTAGAGTGCTTTAGAACATGCAACGTGTTCGTCGCACACCTTTCATTTCCACCTTCTATTCTTGTTATCTACGCTTCTATTTCCTGTGGAAGGTTCTATCTTCACTTTGCTTAGTCATTAACCTTCCATGACCTTCCATTACCTTCTATTCTTCGCAGTACTTAAGCCGTCATCTTACTCAATGTAACCCCAGCTTAGTCCTGCTCAATTCTACCTTGACCACCTTGACTCTCTCGTCGACTCTTCATTGGACAATCCCTTGAACCTCTCGTCGACTCATCGTCAGACGACTCCTTGAACCCCTCGTTGACTCATCATCAGACAACTCCTTGAACCCCTCGTCAACTCATCGTCGGACGACTCCTTGAACCTCTCGTCGACTCATCGTCGGATGACTCCTTGAACCTCTCATTGACTCATCATCGGACGACCCCTTTGACTATTTGGCAAGCCCTCTTGACCGAATCACCCGAACCCCTTGACCCTCTGTTAGTTCTTTGAGCCTATGCACGTTCCTACCCAGACCAAGCATAACAAGAAGATCAATATGCAGTACAAGACCTGGGAGTTTCAACTTTATATCTTTGGCCTTGCACCCATTCTCCTCTACATCATCCTTCCATTGAAGTATTGGACTCATTTCTGTCACCTCATCCATGGATTTCAAATAATGTGCCAACACTCACTTACATGTGAACAACTCCAAGATGTGCATGCACTCCTCTGTATGTGGCATCAGGAGTTCGAGCTGCTCTACTATCAACTACACCATAACTGACTTCACTTTGTTTGCCCTCCTGTCCACCAAATTATCCACCTTGTCCCTGAAGCACTTCAAAAGGGTCTGCTGATCTGCTACACACAGTGGATTATGGAGTGTACAATAGGTAACCTTGGGCAGCAAATTTGCCAGCCCTCAAAGCCATATGCAAATTTAGCTCAAGAAGGTGTATGCCATTGTCAAATCAATACACTTCTCTCAATTATGCCTGAGCTTGATGCTCCAGCAAATATCCTTTCCCATGGTTCAGTTGACCTTGGTGATGGCTATGCTCTGCTTCAAAAATGTGCCAAATATTCAATAGTATGTGACAATGTTCTTGCAGAAGCCATTCAGGAATACCTTCCCACCCTCAAGCAGCTTCCTTGCCTCACAAAATGGGCATGGCTCCATTTATCCAATTGTCAAGTTGCATGTTCAGCTTGGCATGAAGTACTCAAGTCACAGGAGAATCTCCAAGTTTCATGGAATGTAAAGGTATGTATTTTCCATTTGAATACACTTGAATCTTCTAATCCACTATGTTCCAGTTCATTCATGATGGTAAAGTCCAAGTTGGTGAAGTCCAATATTTTATACAGTTGACTGTCCAAATGCCCAGCAATACTGCTGACTGGTTGTTCCACAATGTTGCAATTATCAAGCTGTATTCAGAGCCAAACATTGAACTACTTCAGCTCTCCTCACAAGTCCTCACTGCATCAATACATCTTGATCAAATTATTGTATGTGACATTAAAGCGATTCAGAGTGCTGTCACTATGGTACCACAAAGGTTGGTTTTGTCATCAGGTGAAGAGGGTGATTTTCTGTGCATGATAGAAAAGCCTGGCTTAGATGTATCTGATCTTGGCATTTCTTACAGTATTTACACTGGAGATGATGATAATGATGACAGTAAAGATGTAATTTAGTTTTGGTAGTGTTACTGTACTATTCTAAACTACATCAATCAATTGTGTTTCCCTCAGTGCTTTGAATCTTGAACTGGTTTCAGGTTGTCCATAATTAGGTGTTGTAGCACAGCAGTTAAGAAGATTACAAGGTAAAGTGTGACAACTAGATGATTTCAGATCTGTTAGATAGACAAGTAATTAAAGAGAGATTAAGTACATACCTCATGTAGTCAACATGACCAATGTGTTCAAACAGCATTGGAGCATTTCATATGACAGAGATTTCAGGAGTGGCCTCAGATGGTGAGTTCTGGGCTGTCTGACTATTGGGTATAATAAATTAGTGAGCTTTCCAGCATTGCAAAGAAAATGCTTACATGGCCTTGTTGGCCTGTTTGGTGGGTTCTAATAAATAGTCCTCATTGCTTTCATCAGAGTCACCAGTTTGCATTCCACTGCTGATTGATCAATACATAAGTGGATATAAATACAGTGACTCACACAGTGATTTTTTCCCCCTTGTTCCTCTTGATACGAAGAACAATATGCTATGTACATTATGTCATGAAGCATGTAGTGAATTCGTTAATCTCACCTTATCACCAGGATTTTTTACCCTGATTGTGAACATGTACTTGTCCCAGTCAGTAACAATGTCATTGATGTCCAGCACAATAACATTACCTGAAACATTGATTGTTGGAGCTTTGGAAATTGGCTCAGGCACTAGAAGGAGCATATTTGTTAAATTTAGCAGATTACCAGACCATGCCAGTAGATATGGGGTACACACAGAGTATACTGAGTGGAGTTACCAAAACTGTAAAGTCCCCTTTGTTGTGGCTTGCAGGATCCTCACAATTATCTTACATCCTTGTGAGATCCTCACTTACTGCTTCAATGAATCCCAACTACAGCAAACACAACTTTCCATTCAACACTGGAAATGGGTTTCAGGGTTCAAATTTTGCTGGATTGGAGGCATCTGATCTGGTAACTATGCCAAGCCAATTTGCTGGAATGTCACAGGTACTGGTACATGTTGTCTTATCATTTTATCTTATCAAGGTAACCCCCGTGGGAGACATACACACAGGAGCTCCACAATGTCAAAGAATACTGCAAAGCACTCAAGACTGAATTAATGAAGGTTACTGCTGAGCGGAACACAATAAAGTAAGTATTCTATACTCTATGTGGACATTGAGATTATATTGTACCATAGGAATATGTTTGATCAACTATCGGCATCATTATCTTCGACTGGCCGTCCCATCACACGAGGCCATGTTGGGACAGCCGAGATGTACCCACATATCCGCTTTTGGACACAGGAACAATACCAAAAATGGATCGCTACGCCCGAAGCCCACTGCAACCACGATGGAGGCTTGCATACCTGGAGCTTGAGGAAGGGGGTGCAGTCTCGGACACTGTCTTGAAAGCAATCCGAAAAAAGGTAAGAGGCTGTTGGGCAGACCTCATCACACAGAATCTGGTTCCGAAGAGTTGGGGCAAAGCAAGTACTTCCGCCAAAGAATCCGTCTACAGCACAGTCTACAAGTCATTCCCATTCCTTCAACTCGCCGAGAACGACTGGAAGCTGGAGATGCTCTGCTCTAACGACTATCCTGGATGGGTGCGAAACAACTTGGACGACCAGGGCAAATGGCAAGTTAAACTAGAGAACGACTCTAACTCTGGAGAGGAGACTGGAAAAAAGCGTAAGGCAAAGGGTGAACGCACGAAGAAAGCAGAAAAGAGAGTAAAGGGTGAGCAATTAACGCTTGATTGGCTATGCTAATAGAAGTTGTTGTGTAGTTGATCCGGGCATCAAAGAGGTCGCATCACATCCCAATGCCTTCTCCACTAGTCCGTTGGATTTTCAAGGTTTGGAGACGCTTTCCCGTTCTCCATCACCCTTTATTTCACCCGAGCTAGATGAACCAGGTAAGTGGGTTTTATCTCAGCATTCCGTTATGAATGCACATGTGGCGAATCGCCAACAATTCCCTTTTGCAGCTACACCATCACCTGTATCTGAAGAGATACGCAAGCCATCAGCCATACCGACTCCAAGCCAGAGGACAAGGCTTCCTTCGACGATCCATGGCGCTCCCGGGGATTCAATCAATGTACCATCGGTTGCACCAACCTCAGACCAGGACACGATCACGACGACACGCTCTTTGGCGATTCATGGGGCTCACAACAAGACTGCCGAGGCGCCATCAGCCATACCGACTCCAAGCCAGAAGACAACGCTTCCTTCGACGATCCATGGTGCTCCTGAGGATTCGATCAACATACCGTCGGTCACACCGACCTCAAGCCAGAACACGATCGCGACGATGTGCTCTTCAGCAGTTCATGGGGCTCACAACAAGACTGCCGAGGCACCATCAGCCATACCGACTCCTAGCCAGAAGACAATGCTTCCTTCGACGATCCATGGCGCTCCCGGGGATTCGATCAACGTACCGTCGGTCACACCAACCTCAAGCCAGAACACGATCGCGACGATGTGCTCTTCAGCGATTCATGTGGCTCACAACGAGGCTTCTGAGGCGCCATCGGCCATACCAACTCCAAACCAGGATACGACACTTGGCGCTCCCGAGGGTCCAATCCAGGCTATCACTAGTGGCATGCCATCTACCATACCGACTCAGACAACACCTACTTCGGCAACGCCTGGCGATCGCTCCAAGGTCTCGACTATCAACATACCACCAGCAAGCGTTATCGTGGATCCCATGCAAGTTGTTATATTTCTATTAATATGATACTAATGCACGTGAATCTAGCGCTACTCTTGGGCGGACATCGCTTAAGCTTAAGATCCCACTCCTGCCCACACCTCGTACTACCCTTACAATCAACAAGGAAACCCCGAACGAAGAAGCCTCTCCTCCACTCGGGGGTCGTCAAACAACACTCAGGCCAGCAAGCGAAAGGAAAAGACCGCTCGGAGAATGCGGCCAACGAAGAAAAAAACTGGATAGTACGTTCCGCATACTTTGCTTACAAAGTCTAACATACAGATATTATACTAGTAATCTGTGTGCCATACGGTGGCTTGCTCAAATCAACGCAAACGGGACAAGCGAAGAGTTCCGTGTGTACTGGAAACAGACGCTTAGCAACGCGCAACGCAAGGTAATGTATATGGAACCCCCTCTACTAATATGTTCATGCTCTGATCACGCTGTAGTCTTACGAGAAGGAAGCCGAGGTGAGTAACACAACGTGATTTAGAATCAACTCATGCAGTTGCAGGCGGACGAGACGGTTTGGGGAGACGGTTCCGAGGGAGTCATGTATTAATGCAACGTGTCGTTTTCTTGCCGAATGTATCCTGTCGGTCGCAGGGGATGTAAATCAGAATACAGCATTTTTTTGCAGAATAAAAAGCGGGAGGATGATCAGAAATAATCATATGGTACCAGATATAAGCATAATGCGTACGGAGTAAATAGCAGGACTGGAGCACGTCACATTATGATGTAGTATGATTTACTTGGAAAAATCATATGGCGACATACACTATCATCAGACCACATGCCTTAAGTTCTCATTTTATAAGTGAAATATGTTACAGTGTGATCCCGTCCGTCATACCCAGAAAATCACAACCGGACATGTCCGGACACATACGATCATAACTATTTTTCACTGGGTTTCAGCTATGCCAGTAACAAGAATTTCTGGAAGCACGGCTTTTTGCCTCCGCATGACAAAGACCTCGCTCACGTCGTATTAACATTCATCTCCGTTCTCTGTCGGAACGTACGGCTTATATATATATATATATACAAGGAAGTGAACTATCTTACATGTCTACTAATACACAGGGGTGTGCAAGCGTTTTCACCGATCACCCTGGGCTTATAAGTCCTCGGCATACTTCGCCATCACCTCTCGGAGATGTGCTTCATTGAACCTGGGTGTGAAACACGCATCAAAAGGACTCGGATGCGCAACGGTAGCATCGGCGAAACCATTGGTATTGATCGGCGAGTTGGGATCCTGCGTAATGTGGAAGGACCACAGGAGAAGCGCCGTGTTGAGAAACACGGATTGGTTAGCCACGTGTAGGCCAGGGCAAACCCTACCCAAGTAATATTGTCGGTACGTGTGGAGGTATCCGAGGAAGGCTTACCGTCGACCGAATCCAAAGATGGGAAACTTGATGTCGTCACGAATTTTCCCGTCACCATCCAACCACCTTTGCGGGTCAAACTTGTCGGGGTTAGGGTAAATCTCTGGGTCCCGAGAAATCGCCCTATTCCTGGTGGTGAGCTGGCACGTTGACATGTCTGCAAACGTGATGGGTGCCCACCAGTGGTTCCCGTACACAATGGCACCTTTAGGGATACAAAAGTTCTTCTGCAATGAACTGAGCGCTCTCTGTTAAAGAGGTGGATGTGGTTGTATAGTCACATAGGGTATGTCCGCTAATGCACGGTGGGCGAACCCTGCGACTGTGTCAAACTTTGACGCAACTTCGACTCAAAACACCATACCCAAAGTAGTGACTGGCCGCCAACGGTGACACTCGAGCATGAATGCTCGAACCTGAGGGAGGGCATCATAGTCATTGAAAGTAGGAGCTGAGTAAGTTGGGTTAGCCGGCAAACTCGACCTGCCGCAAAAAGGACACGTGCCCCTGTCGCATCCGACAGCATAATCCAATTCATCCTGCACGACAAGCTGGGCCTCAGGGTGACAAGCGGCTGCCATGACAACAACCATTAACGAAACCGCAGTCTATTTTCAATGATCAGTGGAATTCAGGGTTTCATTTGACATCATCTACAGTGTCAGCGCCAGCACCAAAAAGCGCGCCCGCAAGATAAACCATTTCCTCATTTGAAAGTTTGTGTGTGTTTCTGTCCTCGAGGAGGTACCTGCCAAAGGAAGGGCCAGCGTCACCCTCCGCCTGCAAACGAATCGTTGAGATGACAGGTGAACTAAAGCGCTCGTGCGCGTTACCATATTCTTGGATACGCGACTCAACAGGTCATGGAAAACCTTGGACTCCTCCCTGCGCCAGGTATCGATCTGTCTGGTATAGAATGGCAGGTACTTCAAGATCGGATACTTCTCGACGAGCATGGCACCTGGTTGGACAAGCATCTGGAAACGATTCACTATTTTGTGGATAGCAATAATCTCGGGCGCATTAGTTTCCGTAGGGGTAGATTTTCCATACGTAATACGCAAGATGACGGCAGAAGCATATCGTTTGACGTGAGCTTGATGATGCTTAGGGTCACTGAGAATATCAAGGATGACATCTCGGGCGGCATGCATGTGGATTGGTTCGTAGGACTCCACAACCTTGGCTTGGAAATGCGTATGTGTCGCCCTACATGAATTGTTACTGATGTTATTTGTGGGGCAGAAAATTAATAGTAGTGTGATTTACCTGCGAAGCCTCCGAAGTTGTTCTCCGGCTGGGGCAAGAATCAAGCGTATCCCATGCGACAGGATCTCACCGGCTGCAACTGTCCGAGGACGGTCTGCGAGCTGCGCACCCTCTTTCTCCATGATTTCAACTGATTCCTACCGCCGTACTGGGTTATAGTGCTCAACTTTTGAAAGGGACGCCCACCCTCACCTTTTGTCGTCCAATAATGACAATGATCTTGGAACCAACGCGCAAAGAGATGACAGGCCCATACTGGTTGATCCATGCGGCAAACTGTTCGGACGGTCTTTTTGTCAAGTTAGATCTTCCTTGTGGATGAGGCCGACGAATGTTCCGCACTTGGCTTTGGGGAGAGTATTCCCGAACCACCAATGTCCAGGAGGACCGGGTGGCAAGGGAAGGCGTTGCCTGGGATTCGTCCTCAGGTAAGCGGCGCCGCCTGCAAGTGCTAGGGCGACGAGGGCGGTAAGAGCCTTCAGATGAAAAGGTAAATCAAGTATCTGCTTAAGCATGCTGGTGTGAATGAAGGGGGGGGAAGAAACCGAGGGGCATCCCTTCCAGTAATCGATAAGATTATATAAATAAGTAATGCCAATAATATGTCGGGTACAACCCCCTGACATGACGGATGGGGTGGGTGTGCTAGCACATAATACTCACTGATGTTCATCATTTGGTGACCAACTACCTCAAAGAGGTTGTGCCGCGAGGTTGTGCTGTGGTCAGACAGGCGGGGTGATTCGACAAGCTCGATAATTGGTGGAGAACATGGAGTCGTGGTCATACATGATGACATTACGCTGACGGTCACGTCGTCTAGAAGTCCGATCAGTTATCTGTCCCATAAGTGTATTCACTTGACTTCGGCCCAAGTACCCGAGGCGGAGAATGTACCCAAGTTTCCAGTGTTTTTGAGGGTACCTGTCAGAGTTAGAACCTTCGCCGACATTCCAAATCTGTATTCGCGGCGTTTCTATACCGACACGGTGGACAAGTGAATCCATATTTCAACACATTCCTGTGTTATTTGAGGTTCTGGCTATATCATTATCTCGCATCTATTTCACACAAGCCCATCCCACAGAGACACATTATGCACTGGCTCTCAGTCCGAGCAAAGCACGTCGTCTCGAACCGTTCCTGAGTTGAGCAGTTGTCAAGGAAGTAAATTTACTCACAAGTACACGGTAAAATTGATGTATGAACGCACATATCTGCGTATAGTCAAGAAGTCAAGCAAGTATATGCGATAATTAACTTGTCGAGACTAGAAATGAATGAGTTGTTCACTTTTGATCCAGCTGGGTCGGTTTCAACATACTTGTAGCTTCAAGTCTCAAAGTTCCATGCGGAGCATCCTAAGCCTGGTAGGTAAGGACAAATCGGCAGTCATGTGTATATATCTCGGCGAAGTATACGTGCCTGAGAATGTTCCGAAAAAACGAGCCTAGAAGCTTATAGTTAATGAATTGCCATGTTGACGGCCAGAGTACGGAAGAGAACAAACATAATTTTTCAAAAGCCACACACCTTTGGATGAACTTATATATACCCCCCCACTATATACCATATCCTGTTGTCGTGGGTAATACTGCAGATTGGGGCAGAGAGTAGTGAAAAACCTGTGGAAAACCAAACCCACTTTCTAACAGCCAAATCCAGGAATGGGATTTCGTGATACTCATTCTGTTTGTATCGTATAGAGGGCGTTTATTTTCTCCAGAAGAAATTATAGAAATCCGGCCCAGGAGATGGGATGTATTAAGCATCATGAACAACGTACGAAACGATAAGGTCACAGATAGCGGGCACGGTGGGAATGGTGTCTTTCGTGTGCGACAGTCGACAATTAGCCCACGTTATTCGAGCCAGATATGTGGGGTGCCCGCAGCAGAAGCCAGGGCATGCGTGCAGCACAACCTCGGGATGGTCGGGTGTAATAAGGGATCGATAGTGTACTTCTACAGAAGATATGGTCCAAATATAGCTGTGTAGAACAGCCTCATGATTAAGTAGAAGTTCTTTCGAGGTCTGCATCAATATTTGTTTATGAGGGGAGAGTGGAGCATACCGAAGCTTGCGCCATAGTAGACTCGATTACTCAGCATTTGGAACCTCCAGATTGATCATTGAATTTGAATGCGACAAGCGAGCCTACATCCTACGGTCTCTTGAAATGTGTAACGCAGACGTTGTGGTCTAGACAGGCATCACAAGTGCTTATCAGGATGTAAGCAATGAAATAAAATGCCCCAGTCGCACGGAGGTGTGTGTTGAACAAGTCGCTTGCTGGCTCGCTTCCTGAATTCTCATCGTTTGCCAGTGAAGCCTGAACCCGAGTCGTGGTTCTTGTCAAACTTTTGCAACATCCCGTACAATAGTTCGGCCGGTGTACATTCTCTCCACGATACGGTCTTTGGAGCGTGATAGAGATGCCCGGTTCGTCTCCTGCTCTTGTGCGTTTACAATCACACAACTTGAGTGCGAAACGGAACAGTCGGCGACCTGCATACCGCGTCAATACAAACCTCGTTCGACCTTTCTTCCCGGCTTAGTGGAGTCGATCAGGAATGCTCTATCTGGCATTGGAGGCTACTCAGGAACGAAACACGGGTCGAGATGTTCGGACTCCCAGACATGCAAACGTGTTAGTTCTAACATGTTCTATCGTTGGGTTTGTGGTGTCATTCACCACCCGAATCCGAAAAAAGGTGAGACTGCCGTTTTTGTTTCTGGCAAATGAATTAGTTTTCGTAAACTGTACGCCGTCATTTTGACAAAGAAAGTGGACATCTGCGTCATGTACCCCCTGGGTTCTTTATTTCGAGCATGTAGCTCCGTCTATCGGTGATATAAACCGCATATATTTTGAGGACACGGTGGTTCTGATTTTCCGCCCTCCACGCGTATAGGTATGTCTGATTGACTACCCTTCCGAATTCAGGAGACGACTGATATTACAGATACCAAGCGATTCATGGACGCCATCAAACATTTTATCGCCCTTTGCTCACTTTACGCTGGTTTACTTTCTATTGAACGCATCTTGAAGGGCAGTAACCTCAAGACAAACGCGTCCTCGAGTATTTCGTCAATTTCTACGCTTCCACTTTGATCGTGGAACGCCTGCTGTTGGTTTTCTCTGTCTCCTCTTCCTGTCATAAGTGATTCTCTCCGATGGACAGATCACTCCTAAATTAATCATCGAACACATCTCCGCCTCAATCGACACGACCACAGCCTCATCTGATTTCTCCCCGACATATTTCACCCCGGTCGTCGCGTTCCCTAAGATGACCCAACGTCTGTGCCACGAGACTTAGTACCAGTCTGTTTTTGGGGATGTTTTATGACGAAGTCCAGGTTGTGGATCGTTTTGGAGATGGCGATTGGGATGTTTGTTTTTCTTGTTCCGTAATTTGGAAAGATTAATAAACCCCAATTTGCGATATTTTGTCTAGATGGCAACCACCTTTTACCCAATCTAGGCGAACCTTTTGTCTACCACAGCCTTTCAAGGTAAATGTACAAACTGTGACCTCTGTATCTGCGCACCGGTTTTGCCGCCAACGGGTACTACAAACAACACGTTTAATTCAAAAGTGACGTGGACCGTCATAGGTAAAGGATGAAGCCCAGATGCATTTATTCCGTAGTCTCCGGCGAATGTGTAATCTTGCAAACCAGAAAGCTTGAAAGCTCGTATCTATTTTTTTTACATTGACTCTACTTGTAAAAATATTCAACGACAAATGCTTTCCTGCCATGCAAAAACCAAATCTGAGGCACCCGAATGTCCAGTGTCAGACATCACGAGCACTGACACACGTGGCACTAGTACTCGTTTCACGGCTCTCACACATCCCCAACTCGATGGTACCACACCACTGCTCCTGTGGTCTTTCTTCCGGCCCCCCAGCTGCGAAGAAAATCGTACTCTCGGCACTGCTAGGGCTGGATGATGTTGAGAAACCACTGCGGTGTCCATGTCACTTCTACCCCGAAGGTCGCGGGCATACAGTTTCCGTAGGCTCATGATGACCCGTGGCACGAGAGTGTATGGGGGCACATAGAGCGTCGCCGCCATGACGATCGAACGCCATCCAGAAAGAACACTGTTTCCGGTGTACAACAGCATATCGATAATTGCGTATGCCAGGATGCTACCCAGATATTAGCCATTAGTTCAACTGCAAAAGACGTACGATTGTGGTCGTGAACGTACACGAAAAAGTAGATCAGCCCTTCTCGCACAAGAAGGTTCATATAATGGTTCATGTGGACGCGCTTCGTTGCCTGGTACATCCGGAGCGACTCCCTGATGAAGTACAAGAGGACAAACCCGCACATGAGCGCACCGAGTGTAATTTGCGCAATGTTCACGACTAGGGTGGGATTGAGGGGAATGTCCTGCTCTGCACAAAACGAAAAATGAAGGACCTGCAAAGCAACCACTACGATCCAAGTTGAATTCATGATATGTTCGTGTATGATATGAAGCATTGTTCCACACATACCTATATTATTTTTGGTGAAAATAACACAATCAATTATATATGTGATGACCTCGATGGCATACACCACGAGGAGTGTTCCGAGGATCAACCTCGATCGACCATACAGCGCCCATACACGGAGGATCATCGCCACTATGTCCAGGGATGTGAGCCATATTTCTGGAATAAATGTGAAATCTCACGTTCTGCGGCGGCAAAAAAGACCATGTCGATCCAAACCTGAAAAAGAAAGGCGACGTTGCCTTCGATGTGTGCCCGATGAGAGTGGACATGAGAAAGACTGAAAAGGTTACTCACATCTGTTCAGTAACGGTCATTTACTTCAAAATCGCATTTATCAGTGAGTTTGGAAACATAATCACGTACGTCTACACGGTATCGAAATTTTCAGTAATTGCCATTGATCGTCAGTGAGATAGGATATCACCTTTGCAGGGCCAGGAATGAAAGAAGTTCCGACTAAGATTATACTCTGTTCGGACTCAACGAACTTGAGACTACAAATACTGCACATACAGAGAGCGCCAGTGCTGGTAAAACAATCAGAGATAAACTCGTAGCCGTTGCTAGTGGGACGTACACGCATGCCAATATGCCGATATAACGAACCTATATGATAATCAACGCCTGCTCGTAGCGACAGGTGGGATACACACAACGAGAAATAAAGTCGAGACCCATGACCACCGTCTATTCTGGAATGATATTAGAGTATATGATTAATCAAGAAGAGAAGTACTGACCCAAACGTATTCAATCTGAGAAATTTCCCGACAAGTAAGATGCACATAGGATGCAATTTCAATATGTTGATACCATACCTCATCTGATAATGTAAGGGCTGACAAGAATCCAAATAAGATCTGATCAACTCTAAGGTGATAAATGTTACTTACTGTAGTCATATACAACAACGGCAATGGCCATCACTACACAAATGCAATCAATAAATGAAAAGTGCCAATGCGAACAAACATACGAGCTGCGTAATTATTAAGGAGGATGTTATTGACGTCTGTCTGCAGAGTAGAGGCCATGAAGTCGATATGCGGAATGAAAGAGTGGCTCGCGGGGTGGGGTTTCGCGGACGAGTGCTCGAGCGCCGGGGATTGCACATAAAAGCCACTCTCAGAGGACCAATACAGTTTACTACCAGGAGTTACATAAGATAGCTCCAATTATGATACCCACGATGTCTAAATGGAGGTCACATCAAAACGTGATCGGTGTACTCCCTTCTTAGCTGATTGTAGTCAGAAGCTATGCTTGAAACGTCACAGCTAGCATCAAAACTAAATATAGCAACTAGGGAGACCTGTCCATGGGATTCAGCTCGGAGGAATTTACACATCCAGCTGCGTAGCATCAGAATTGAATTGGCCCCAGCGGGCCCATTGCTGCCATCCTTACATATGATATTAGGAACACTTTTGCACGAAGTCACATGCCCGTAAGTGCCTGATTTGCTATTATTGCGAATCAAAGTTAAGCACACTGGAGGCAGCCACATGCAACAACTGCGAGGAAGCGGCCGCGCCGAAAGTGACGAGACCCATGACTGAAACAACCCGGACCACTGCCATCTTGCTCGACCCTAGCTGTACCCCATGACCCAAAACTTCGGAGGTTGGACAGCGTCGGACCCCGGAAGAGTCGACAATGTCCCACCATCCCCGGGATAGTCCACAAGCGCTGAGTGAATACGTTTCCCCTTATCTAGACTCTTTGCCATTCTAAGGAGGTGTAATACGTCAACGGAAGTAGTTTACTGGCCGAGGATGACAGATATGATTCCTCGAAGAAATCAATTTCGTCCCTATCCAGCTGTATGGTCTCGAGTGTGACTGCTAGTGGAGTGAGACCGGCACAAGGGTTATCACTTACCCGGGCCCGGCACACCCCAATCGCCGAATACATCGGGCCGTGTCATGCGTCATGACTCATGAGAGCGCTCTCGTACGGCGCAGAATCTTTGTAACATGTTTTCCGTTATCATCGGCACTTGCCACTTGATCACCCCCACAATACTGTAGCTTCTTCCACCAACAATGCATCCCATAATCACCGGTGTGCAGGGATATCACGACAAGGCAACTATGCTGATGCTCGAACGACGAAGCTATATGTTTGTTACTAGCCCTCAGATCGGATCACTGCTGTCATGCGGCTAGAATCGAACCTCCTCGCGCCTCCTTCACTCCCGGTTCCTCGTTCTCATTCTCAACCAACTTCCTGTGTGACAAATTTCGCCATTGACAGTAGGTTGACGAAGGTGAGGCTTTTGGTGTTGTGTGGTGAATAAAAGGGATGAGTCACGCAAGTAAATTGAATACTGCGTAGATGTACACGGTGATGACGACGAGAGGGCGAGATGGACACAAGGCACGAAACTCGGATCCGGATGAAAGCCTTTTCCGACGTTGCTGGAATATTCCCATTCTGGGCTAGCCTAGGCACGAGGCACAGAGCATTGTGTGCACAAGCGATGCGAAATGTATTTCCGCCACCAACTCGCGCGCTAGGCAGCAGGGGACCTTGTGAAGTTGCTCACTTTGCACCCGCCCACACACGCTCGCAGACAATGTCACAAAATGTGGGTACCTTTTGTTTTAGTCCGTTGTGGGCTTCCCTCGTGTCAAGGAGAATACCTCGGTTCCCAGTTCACCCAGTGCAGCTCGCACTCCCCACGAGGATCTCGCTTCAGAAAGCCCTCTGGGCTTCCGCCAACTCTATGTCACACTAAGCCTCATGTGCACCCATGTAGATGAGCATTTCCTTCCTTCTCTCGTTCTCTCTCCCTCAGCATGAGTAGAGCACCGTGCATGGATCCTCTGACATGGTTCCAACTTCGAGCTGGGAAGTCGAAAGAAGTTTGTGCTGACGAGGACACCTACGTCGCAATACTCCATTCAAAGGATGTAGTGAAGCACTTGAGCACCTACATCAACAAGATACAGAAACTCACGAAAAGACACCTGGATGACGACGCGAAGTGAGAACTTATGACCAACATTCTTGCGGTTTTTTACTTGCCCTATCGTAGTAGGTCGCGAGTGTAGGGCATGTAAAAGTTTGATTTTGGAAACACCTCATCTAAGCTGATGGGGACATGGTCTAATGTTGCGGTTATTCTTGAATACACACAGGCATCGCATCCCTTTCTTGACCATGACTTGTTACACTGGTTGCTGCCCTTCGACTTTTATGGATGTGGGTTCGTCTCGACAAAACGAATGTGCTCACGAAGTTGATGTCTGTCCTAGTCACTGCCCGAAGTATACCATTCTAGAATATAAATTACGTGTGGATGTAGAAGTATGTATTCAGATGGAGAATAAACTGAAATAAATTCTAGGTGTACTTGGCAGTGGCCAAAGTTACCAAGTCCCACTTTGCTCTACAGGGCACGTGCAGAAAGCACACCAATGTTCGAGGCGAAGATATAGATCCCTTTCGGCACAATGATCATACCCTTCTCTACACCTTCAAATGGTGGAGTTGAGCAGGGCGAAGAAGCTTCCATCGTGACTCAAATTTTACAAAGGCCACGGTGTGCGGCACCGTGACACGTTTTGGCAGCAAGAAGTTCTGCTAGCATGTTATTCTTGAACTTACGGTTTCCGACAGCTTGCAAGAGCTTACACTCAGCACTAGGCGTGTATACCACTACTCACGACCGTTCTTGCCAAGTTTGCCAAGTCTTTTTCCATGCCCGCGTAACGAGTACGGTCCCTCCCCCGTTCGGTTTCTACAGAATGGCCACGCTGCTATTATTCGCGGTAGCCGCGCCCGGACTTGTCCATGTTGAGAGTCGGTCGGGCGTCCCTCCACCGACCACACTCACCAAAACGCAGACAGGGAACTCGCTCAACAATCCTTATGCGAAGTGTGCCTGGCTCTTTCAGATATCATGTCACTCGATCTGTGTCTCGAGATAGGGCGCATACATACATCCACGGACACATAAGTGTCCGCGGCTTATATGCCGCATATGGAGCACTTTCTTTGGCCACTGGCGTTCGCTGCGATATGCTAAACCGCAGGGTGACCATTAACAACCTTCATGATCTCAAAGCACCGACCGGAACCGGTCCACCAATCTGGCAACTCGAACAAACGGTGGGACTGAGGCGATGAGCACGTAAAACGTAAGCACATGCACTGGCCTCTGGCGCTTCAACCTCAAATAAACAATATGTTGATTGTGCTAATGGATCAATGATTGTTACGTCTAGCAACTAAAATTGCAAGCCTTTCGAGTTTGTGCTTCTGCCGTCCTTCTCGCATTGTTTTTCATGTTTGCTACATGTTCTGGAGGGGTTATCTGCCGTACACAAATGTTGGACGATCTTAGCCGAGACTGACTAGCCACCAATAGGAAACATGTCTGTGATTGAAAGACCAGATACTAGTTACGATATATTTTCACTTCGTCAGAGTACCAGCTCAGTGGTTTGCCCTTTCCTCCAACCTGATCTCTTCCCTCTGGTATACTTCTAGTCTCCCTGTCTGCGCAGCCTCTGCGAACCTCATTGAGCCTACAACACCATCTTGGCTGCCAAGTGCTGACAATCCGAATGCGGTGTCGATCTCACTTCCGCATCTAATACGAACGTCACGGGCATAAAGTTTCCGCAAGTTCAAGATGAATCGCGGGACGAGCGTGCTATGAGATATATATTCGACCATCATAATTGGGATGACATGCCATCCGGACACGGATAGGTACCCAGGAAAAAGCAACACGCCGACGAGCGTATATGTTAAGATGCTGCTCGCACAATTCGCCGTTAGTTAGATTGAATAGGGGAGAACATGTTGGAATTCAGTCCGTCCTCGCATTACCGTAGGACATTACTTTATCGTACATACCATCCCAGATTACCATATACGGATACTCGTTTACCTTAGCATTCCGCTCGCTACTGCTTTCCTCCAGTCTCGCATCTGCTCGACTGGAGGTAAGCCACTCATACATCACTCGTTATCGTATGCTAACATTCTGTAGTATTTACAATTGTTCTTCAGAACTCGCGCCCGCTGTTAGAACACAGGAAATCAACCTACGCAAAAAAGTAGATCAAACCTTCCTTCACGAGAAGATTCATGTAACGGTTCATACCGGATTGATTAGTCGTTTTGCATGTCTGGCGGGCCTCTCTAATAAAATGCATAGAAACAAGAAAGTACATCAACGCGCCAAGAATAATCTGGGCACTGAACATCAACAGAACTGGAATAGTGAGATTGATCGGTTCATCACAAAATGAAGAATCAATCACTGGAATGCTGCCCACTATACAATGAAAAGAGTATACATCCTGTTAGATGCGATGTGAGGGGATGCATATGACACGTACCAACAGTCAGAGACGTTAATCTGATGCAATATATCAGGTAGGCGATGATTTCGATGGCATATACCATGAGCAGTACTCCAAGGATGGATTTTGATTGATTGTATAATGCCCATACACAGTGGATCATGGCCACTGTATCTATTCACGTTACCTGTGTGATGAAAGTGGAAAGAAATCTTACATTCTGCAGCAGCAAAAAACGAAGCGATAGCCCACGTTGCAGGAATGACAGTGATCTCACCGTTAAAAAGTCATTTAAGTAGTAACTAACAGTGATTAAACAATAAAGAAATGTCTGACAACTGTTCCAACATGATTAATATCACTGATGTGTGCAAGTTAAAAATGTAGACATACGTCTGTGTACAGTCAAAAATCCTCAGTGTATGTTGTATTTATCAGCGAAGGTACGACCTCTGCAAAATCTGGCAAGAACGAACTTCCTGCTTTGACGATTTCAACTGACAAAACCAATAATGGCATATGATGCACACACAGAGGGCGTAGAGACTAATGGATTCACAGGGAATCATTTGAATGTGATGGAGCAGGGATATACATACGTGCACGAAAGCAGTCCCGAATAACGAGCCTGAGACTGGTCAGCGAAGGCTTATACGTGGAGATGGAGGGTACATACAAGCACGAACATTATAGAGATCCTCGTCCGGGGTTTGTTCTTCGGTGATATTAGATGTGATCAACTGCAGGATAGAGTTTGCAGACCCAGAGATATTCTACCTGCAAAGGTTCGCATCAAGTCTATAGCATGCCAATAGGTTGAGCACAGGGCATACTTCATCTGAAAACACGAGAACTGTCGATTGTAAGATCAAAATTTGGTACACGTCGTAGAATGGAAGCGTGTGCTTACGGTAGTCGTATCCTACAGCAGTGAGAACCATAACTAGGGAGAACATCAATGTAAGTCGGTGTAGAGTGCAAAACTGAAAAATCTTACGAGCTGTGTAGTTATTAAATCGAACATCGTTAACAGCCAGAGAAGAAATCATGATGTCAATAAAATTGAGGGTCAAGATGCGGAAAATACAGAGATGTGTACCATGAATTGTAATGCCGCTGTGCTTGGAGTCATGGGGTGCTGAGTTCGAATCACATTGAAATCTTGACTGCTGCCTTGATAGCTGAAATGTCTTGTTCTGGAGATTTGGCACATGAGGTTCATATCATGATGGACACTAATTCCCAGCTCCACTTACATTGCCACAAGATGAGGCATGCCAAAGTTTCGAACTTTGCGCTGGGACACAATGAGTCACGAGGGGCTGTAATCTATCATGAGAAGCGGTGCAAAGGTGTGACGAAGTAGTCTGGGACCCAGACTAGTGACAAGGCTGTTGAAGCCATGCTGCCAGTTCACTATCAAAGCTTGAAGATTGAAATGCCGATGCACACAATAATCTTATGAGTCGATGCAAGCTGGTATCCTAGTTCAAATCTCATTCAAGCACTACTAACCACTTCACCATCGAATCTCTCTTCCGCCTGAATTTCTCCACTCCGTTGCTCCTCCGACCCCTCATTTTCCTCGGCGCCTACGAACACAACTGCACTCACGTCACCATTGTGACTAGATGCACTTGATAACCCAAACTCGCTGTCAATCTCACTTCCCCGTCTCCCTTGAAGGTCACAGGCATAAAGTTTCCGCAAGCTCAAAATGAATCGGGGGACCAGTGTGTACGGTGGTATGAATTGCATCGTCGAAAGGAGGATCAAGTGCCATCTGGTCACTGAAACATTTCTTGCGTAAATCAGAACTCCGGTGACCGTATATGTCAGAATTCTGTTCATAGTAATGTTTCATCAGCAAAGGTGCACGAAGGTGAAGTGAGCGGATGTGAAATTGAAAGTGAGACATGGACATACACAAGGAAGTAGATTGTGCCTTCTCCAACAAGGAGGTTCAAGTAACGGTTGATCCGGAAATTCCTCGCTACTTTGTACATATGGAGCGAGTCTCTGATAAAGCGGACTACGAAAAGCAGACACATCAGCGCACCCAGAGTGAGCTGGGCAACGTTCATAATTAGAATTGGGGCAGTGGGAATGATGTGTTCCACACAAAAGCTGAAGTCAAGCAATTGCATAGTCGTCGCTATGCAGTTGACACAAT